>VZTA01021305.1:0-28462 GCA_013398855.1 Mohoua ochrocephala | reverse complement strand
ATTTCCCATTTCCCATTTCCCAAGGGTATTTAGGTGCTGCCTCACACCTGTGCAAACAAGAACCACTATGACATTTCATCTCAGTCTCTTACTTTCTTCATGATTATTAGTACTAAATGAGGTCATTAGCTGTCCCAGCTGAACCTCCTGACTTTCAGGACTGAAGCTGGACATCAACATGGTTAGGAATTTGCCTGTGTAGGAGGTTGCAGTAGCTTAACCCAAGAGATTTATTAATGTTGACTTAAGTTACTATGTAAAGAATTTTCTGAGCATGTGCCTGAGAACATAGTGATGAGTGTATTTTCAAAGTGGCAAATAATAAATAAAAATGGAACTTTTGACAGTTTTTAAGAAACTGTATTATTAAGCAAGTTAGAAAGATCTTTTCTCTTGAACATTCATTTTCTATACCCATGTTGTGATTAGAATTTGCAAATATTATGCCAAAAATTTAGCATAATGATGTTAAAAGATCAATGCCAGGTACAAAACATGTAATTTAATTAGTAGTCAAGTATTTCTACATGTATGTATCTATCTTGTATGGGACAGTCTGTAAAGCAAACATCTTTCATGTGTTTTTAGAACCTATTAATCAGCATGTGAAAGTACAGCTCCTGCAAATGTAATGTAAAGTGGCCTACTATCAAGGGCATGTGCAGCTGACTGCTGGGTGGGGAACTGGGTGCCAAGAAAAAAGCCCAAGCAGAGACTGACACTGGGGGCATGGAAAGAACAGAGGAAAATAGATGTGGGTTTCAAACGTGCTTTTTGTTGCTCCTGCCACGTGAGTGATTGAAGATCCTGCAGTGCATGCAGGCAAGCTCCTGTCTGTGGGACAGGTGGCCTTGGAGTTCAACCCAGGCTGCAATACCCAGTTTTCAGGGATGCAAAATCTTGCATCTCTGGCTGGCAGCATCTGATGGATTGCAGTTGCCCAGATAAGCACTGAATTCAACTGGGTCTGAGGAACCTGAACACTTGCAGAAAAAAAGGTCTTCCTCAAAATTTCTGAACTCAGCAGGAACTTTGGCCCACGGCTCCCAGTTTGTCTCAAGAGCAGGATATTGCTGACCCATGGAGAGACGCAGACCCATGCTATTATGCAGGCATCAGAGATAGGTTGAGGTCTTTGGAGCCAGTTTGCTGTTTGGTGATTCCTGCAAAGCTACTACTGCCATTTTCAATGGAGCTAATTCTCATGCGTGTCCCCCAAGTCCCCAGTGGTATCCCTGTTTTCAAAACAAGAAAAAGAATGAAAGCACAATAACATCTCTCTTCACTTGATCCAGGCCCTGCCAGCTTCTAGCAGCTGCCAGCTGAGAAGCTGTCTTGGTGTTAGATAAGTGCTGCTTTGTTGCTGCCATGGTATTTCTGTAATCTGACGTGTGCCATTTGAGTGCTTTACAACTGAGCTCGACCGGAGACTAAACTGAAGAAAAGCATTGCTTTAAACATCCCATGTGTTGAGTAAGAGCACTGTTTTGGAAATGTTGCTCAACGGTACAAAAAAGATGATTTAAACTCGAGAAATAGTGTGTCATGTAAAACCATGAAATATTGTGATAGGATTTTAGAGTGAGAATGTGGGTTTCTGATGTAATGAAGTTTTGTGGGCAAATTATATTAAGATCTTGATAAGTACAGAAATATTTTTTTCTGCCCAATGTCACCGCTGGTCTTAAGCTTTTTTTCCCTGGGAAAAATCCCCTCTACAAATTGTTACTTTAATAACTTGGTAATCAGAGTTGCAGCTCTGATTTTGTTGTTCGTGCAAAACTGACAGGATGACTACAGATGGCAGTATTTGCCTTATGAAAGCAGAACTGCCAGCTTCAATAATTCTTTAAAATCGATGAACAGCAGGCATGTGGACAAGTATGTTTGTTAGTAGCCACTGACTGAATTTTTCTTTTGACCTGTAACTTAGGTATAAGCTGATCATTTGAAGTGTACTTTTTGTGTAGGAATATCCTCAAACTTTGGAAAATACCTTATTTTTGTGTTTAATTCTTTCAGTCAATCCAGAAGTAAAATTCCTGCTGAAAATGCTGCAAGAGGAATTTGTACACATCATGCAATTAAGTCACCTATTTTTCTTCTTTTTTCCTCCCCGTAGATTGATGTGACTTCTTTTATCAAAAATTGTCACACAGATACATGCAACTGCAATCTTGGTGGGGACTGCGAGTGTTTGTGCACCAGTATTGCAGCTTATGCCCACAAGTGCTGCCAGCAAGGAGCAGCGATTCACTGGCGATCTCCTTTGCTCTGTGGTATGTACCTGGGCTGGCCACACACCAGAGCTCCTCTGGAAGGCATCTCTGGCCTTTTTCTGCCCAATTATACAAATATGACAGAAGCAGGTGGATCATAAACATAGTTCACATCTCTCAAGCTGTCTCTGTGTTAGCTGTGTCACCCTTATACACCCAAATTCGCTGTCTTGCTGGAAAGGGCTGGCTGTGCTCAGGGTGTGTTTGTGCAGAGACTGTGGGAAAGGCACTGGTGGATGTCCAGTTTTCTGTGTAGGGCTGCAAAGAGATCCAGTCCATTCTTCTTTTCACTGACAGCAAGAAGGGTTCTTGGCTGTAGAATAATTCCTGCTTCAGGTCTGCTGTCACTGAACCAAAGTCTAAGGAAATAAAATCACTGACAGAAATAAAATCACTGATAGAAATATCTTGTGGGACATGAAACTTCCTCTGCTGAAAGTGAGCTTTACATTTTTAGGATGCAGATATGCATGGATTCTCTTGTTACTTTGTAATAATAACAATAACAATAACAGTAACAATAATAATGTGCTTGTCTTCTTTTTCTTTTAGCTTATGACTGTGAATATTACAACCAAGGTATGTAGCATTTAAAAAACTCAATTAAGTTATGGGCTCCTTCTTTGACTTGAGGTATGTAGTTTTAACATTGCTTTTATTTTTAATGAGTGAAGATTAGTGGCCCAGCTGTGTTGAATGATCCCAGTAATCCCTAATGTCTCCATTAGTAACTTCATAATGTGCAGTGTGAGGAGTGGATTGATCCATGATCCTACAACATATGGTAGCAGTCAGGGAGAAGCTCTAGAAGGATGTTACCTTGTGTTCATACAGTAAATTTCAGAGCTGGAACCTACAATATTTGGACATTGATAGGCTACAGGATTTTATGCACAAGTCTCACAATACTGTCCTGTAAAAAGAACAGTACCTTAGAATGAGAGTGGCATTCATTTAGCAGAATGAATTCCTGTGTCATCTGCTCTAATATTTGGATACTGTGCACATGCTTAGTAGGGAGCAATAGATACTGAAAAGGGAAACATCACTAAATGCAATGACATGAATCTGACTTTGAATGTATCTTTTTGATGACTAGGATGACTTGCATCCTATAATGAGCATGGTTATAAAGATGATTTTTTTCTCCTCCCATCTGGCCTAGTACAGTAGTAGCATGTAGATCTTGCTAGGTATGGCTGACTTTCCACAATTACTTTGTAACAGAGAATTTTATCTTACTCAAAAAGTTTTGAGGACATGGTTTTAATGGTGAACATCGTGATAGTGGTAAGGTTGATGGTTGAACTGGATGGTCTTAAAGGTCTTTTCTGACCTTCATTATTCTACTATTCCATGAAAAAGTAGGAAGGAGTACTGCTTTTGGCTAATTTTCCTCATATAGTTAACATGAATTTAACAACATATTTTGTATTTGTGATGACAGTGGTGTTTTAGCTACTGCTTACACAGATCAAGGCTATTCTCAGTTCTCATGCTGGGGATGCACAAGAAGTTAGAGGGGACAGAGTTGAGACAGCTGACCCCAGCTGACAAAAGGGATGTTGCAGAACACATGGTGTTGTGTTCAGCAACAGAAATCAGAGGGGAAGTTTGCTGGGGCTGGCATTGCTTAGGGTCCACCTAGATATTGGTCAGTTGGTGGTGAAGAATTCTGTTTTTTTCACCACTTTTCTTGCAATTGTTTTTTCTTGTTTCCTTTTCTTTTTCCTCATTTCTCTATAAACAAAACTCAAACCAAACCACTATTGATCTATCTTTATCTCCACCCACGAGTTTTTTTCAGTTCTTCCCCTCTGATTCTTTTGTGAGATGTGGGGTGAGTGACCAGGTGTGTGGTGCTTAGCTGCCTGCCAGGGTTAAGGTCAAGGACAGAGTTGTGCATATTTCCACTACCAAGTGGAGCCAAGGGGAAAATTAAGACTTAAGTTTTGTATGTTATGCAATGATGATTTTTCTTTTTCTATTTGATTTTTCTTCCCTTAGGTCTTGGTGAAGGGCCCTATATTTTGGCAAGTTTTGGAGCGAATGACACAATTATAGGGGCTAATGTATCCAGCAGAAGGATATTTCCCCTGCCTAGAACCGGAGCACACAGAAACGTAATTTTCAGTTTCATGATAACTCCAGGTCTTTTCAAAGACAAAGATTTATGTAAGTGTTCTCAGCACTTCTGCTATACAGTAAGATATATATCTCAAACTATATGAATGATTTTTGCTGCATCTTCTAAATGTCCTAAAATAGTCTAGATATTTTTAGTTAGTGGAGTAAGTGTCCAATTTCAAAATGAAGGAAGGATTTAATTTTTAATATTTTTTAATGTTAGAAAACCTCACTTCCAGCTTGAAAGTTGACTTTTCAAAAATTGTTTTAGAAATATTACAAATTAGAATGACTTTGTGAAAAAATCCTATTAGTTTGTATAACTGGAAACCAGTGAGTTTTACACAAGTATCTAGCAATTATCAGCACAGAAGGCCAATGCAGGATATTTTTGTCTCCAGTAAAATCAGTTCTACTTTATGTATTCACCTTGTTTGTTGCTTTTCCTGACCTAGAAAATGTGCAACTTAGAATGATCAATCTATTTCTGCATTTTTGATAAGCAGCATCTCTATGCAATGTAGAAGGTGGTTTCTTAGGTGAACAGCTGAATCCCAAGCTCTGTTTTGCACTTATCAGAGACTTACCCAAACTATACAACAAAAATAAATGTTTAAATATTTTCCCTTCTGTAATTATTTTTCTTTCTTCACATAGATGAAGTTTGTGCCAATTAAATCAATAAAGATTTTGTCATTGCTTTCTCAAATAATTTAATTTGTTGAAAAAATCACAAACTCTCAAAAATCAACATAAAGAAGGGCTGTCTCCACAGAAGAATTTCACACTAAGTTTACAAACATTTGAATGCTTATTGCCATGGGGAAATTAGGTTTTTAGATGTGATTTTGAAATGAAAAATACATAGAACAGAAGAATTAATTCAGTCTTGTCAATTCCCCATGTAAAGTGGAAGTAAAACATTCATTATATCTGTGCAATACACAAGTGACTTTCACATGGAAATGAGGGAAGAGATAGTATTCCTCTAGAATAAAGAACTTCAAGACCTTATTCAAGTTGAAAATCAAGTACAAAGTCAATCTTCTTATAAACTCTTACATTTTCAGAGAATTTTTTTCACTTTTGATTTGTGGTAGAGCAAATAGAGGTCAAGTCTCTTATTTGGCCGTAGATTTTCTAACTGTATTACTGTATATGACTGTATATAAAAAAAGCCTGACCTCAATGTTCTTAAAATGTGCTATTATTTACTAATGAAATTTTGGCACTGTTAAGCTGTCAGAAATTTGTCCAAACTTGAGAAAAACTCCCAAGATATGCAAGTTCCAGTCTGAGACTGCTTATGAATCATTTTTGAAGGTTAGTAGCAGTAGGCTGAATGCAGTTTTGATCTAACTGATTAGCTCCCTGGTGGTTCTGGATTATATGATCATTTGAAGTCTCTTTTAGGCCATGCACTGTGTTTCTAACTCTCTTTTGTGCAACATAAAGCTGATGTGTTTTGGTTTGTTTTTTTTTTTTTTTTTTGCAAAAAGCAGGTTTTTAAAAGGAGCTACTTAACAGCCAATATATAGGATTTAATCTCAATTATAAGTTGTTTTCTGTGAAAATCTCATTATTTTTATTATTTTTTTTCTTCTGTGGAAGCTCTATCTCTTGTTTCCTTTGAATCTGCTGAAAGACCAAACTACTTTCTGTATGTACATGACAATGAAACCATTGGGTTGAAGCAGTGGCAGGCAAGTGCCTCCTTTCAGAGACGAGCCACCTTCTTCCACCACCAGGGTCTCTGGAGTCCAGGGCTCAGTGCCTTTGAACTGCACAGTAAAAAAGGCTTTTTCATCATTCTCACCTCATCCAGTGTTAAAGTGGAAAAGTACGACGATTCAGAAGAATTCAAACAGTTCAGTAGCTTTAGTATTGAAGGTAAATTTTGCATAATCCCCGGGGATAAACATCCTTTTTCTGCTTGCCTTCAGAGCACTTTCCTTCTTTCTTGTATTTTATCAGCAATAGTAACAAATATTATATCCTATTTTTAATTACTCTCTTTCTTTGTCTTCCATTCCATCTCAAAATGCTATTATTTTCTTATTTTTGCAGATAGGATGGTCACTTTATCTTTGGACTAAGTTTTCATTGGTTTACTCTTTCAAAATGAAAGTGGCATGTCACAAAACAATATATGTTAATATCTCATTAGTAATCTATAGATATCTATTCTTTTAAATGAATTGGTAAATTGTATTGCATCTGCAACCAACAGTATCTTCACTCTGTTACACTGACCTTTTAGGTTTTGAAACAGAGTATATTCTAAAAGTGAATAGCTGTTATCAAAGCTCGAAGTGTCTTTTAGCTTGAACAAATTTAAAATACTCGAAATGGAACAAAATCTCACCTATTTGAAAGTTCTTTGTCTACTTGGTTTTCATTTTTTCATTTTTCTGAAAATCCCAGTGTATGTTATAGAAAAGGCTGTAAATTTATTGTTTATTGACTATAGAATCAATAAATAATACCCTTTCTTTCCTTCTCAGAACTCAGTGCTTCTGTGCCTTACAGAAGGATGTGTGAATGGCGATATGAATCTTGTGCTAATCCTTGTTTTAAGACATGTAGTGATCCTGAAGGAATAGCATGTAAATTTCTTCCTCTGTAAGTAAAATTAATCTCGTATTGCAACTGTATTGTTTTTTGTAATAAGCCTACCATATGCTTTCTGAAAATTACTGCTGCTGCAATATCCATTTATTTTTACTATCCACATTTCAATATCACTCTTATGAGAAACTCTTACAAGTCATATGAGAATATTTGTTACAAGGCTCTCATTTCCCACAGTTCGTATTCCCATTTACATGTGATTTCCAACACAAGAATCAGAAGGTTTGTATTTAGCCCAGAGGATTAGCTTCTGGTAGCGGTTAAGTAGAAAGCTATTAAATTAAATGAAGGCTATTTCCTTCTATGGGTTTATAGCGGCATCCTAAACCAGCGTACCATGATGCTAAAACGGCTGCATCTTTCTGGTGGGAGCAGTAAGGGAGGAACACGCCCTCTCCTGTAAGAACTGGGAACTTTTATACTGGGAGATGCCCCCTGGCGTGAGGGGAGGGATTTCAGAGGGGTGATGTTAGCTTGTGATTTATTAAACAGGTTTTCTCTCTCCGTGGTTCTCCCCTGGCCTCTATGAAACCACAGTAAACTAAAAGGAAAATGCCTAAAAGCTCAAGGCACAATGTGGTGGGAAAGAAAGGATATTTAAAATTTCAGACTCCCTAGGCATATGCAATTTATGATTAGTTATACTACTAATAGTACTGACTTTCCCTGGTGGTATTGTTAGCATTTTCCTTATAGGGAACACTTGCTGTTATTGTCATGATTTTCTTATTGAAAAATCCCCTCAGAATGAAAAAACCCATGGGAATATAGTGATTTGTCTGCACTCTCCTATGTTGAAAGGACACAAGAAAAAGGCTTTATGGAGTCAGTCTAAATATTTTAATATCTCAAATGAACATATCTGGGTAAAACAACAGTCCTGTTGACAAGTTCATCATTCTGTGAAAAACCTTTCTGCTTCGGGCTCTAAACTTCCACCTGGTTATGGAAACAAAATTGTCCAAAGCTATCATGTTCATCAGCCTATACAAATAATTATTAACAGTTTAGAAATAGAATTATGCTGCTCAATAACGTTTTGACCTTGAAATGCCTCAAAATGCATTTCATTGGAAAGTTCTCAGAACTCTGATAAGACATTCTAATGGTTTGTTTTGCCAAAGTAAAATAATTTAAAATTAACTTATACTTTTACTGTGGCTTTAGAGTTGACTATGAAATATTTTAAAGGGTTGAAGGATGCATGCCATACTGTCCCAAAAACATGATCCTTGATGAGGTCACACTTAGATGTGTTTATCCAGAAGACTGTAAGTATACTTCATTATGTTGATCTACTCTTATAAATTACTCTAAAGACCCCAGCAAAGGATTAATCAAATGTAGATTTTTTAAAACGCTTTCTCAGAACATCTTTCTGTTGAAGATTGTCTCTCTGGAACATAGAATCCATTCCCAGTCATCCAAAATACAGCTTCTGCATTCAAGAAAGTTGTATTTTAAGCTGAATTCTCGTATTTCTCTAATAGTGGGTTATATATAACCTTTTGTGATTATGTTGTACCCAGAGCAACTGTATTTGACTATATAATGCTAGTATATTGCACATCTGTAAGGGAGAGATCCCAAATGAAAGAAATACAGCTGTGGCAAAAAGTTCAGTCTTTTCAGAGGATGACAAATCACTAACAAATTCAGCTCGTCTATTTCATAATTTCTGGTGTGTAAAGATACCATATTATTTTCTTGTTTTGGGGGTAAAGTATTATTTTAAGGTTAAAATTTCATTTTAATACTGTATCTTATTTTATTGTACAAATTTTGAATTAAATACATTCTGCTTGATATTTGCTAGCACAAAGTTATCTCACATAGTATACTATCTTCTAATGATGTAATATATTTATTCCAAACATTTTACTATTTTGGATTTACTGACTTTTCTGTGGAATTGCCGTGTTGCTTCAAAACTGCTCTGCAAAGTCAAGTTTTTCACCAATAATAAAAAATTAACTACTTCATTTGCAGAGAAAATCCGAAAACATTTCGAGTCAGCTGAGTTCCTCAAAGTCATCAGACAACCTGGAACCATTGGCAAGATCTGATTTGTTAATATTTAAATGGGGTTTGAGTAGAGATAGATTTGCTATTTTTCTTTACTAATAATTCCTCAAAGACAGTTAAACACACATTTTTTCCTTTTAGGCATACCTGTGACACCTACGGAATCAGAAATTGGACTGAAACCTTCACTGCTAATCTCTCACATGGGTGCTACCACTGAGAGATTTCCTCAGACACCTCCTTTATTTGTTGCTTCAGGGAATGAATCAACTCACATCGGTGTGACAGACATAATAACCGTGAATGCAAACACGGCTTCAAGGGGAATGAATATGTCGGCACAGTCCATCACAGAATTTTATTCATTGGAAGCATCTAACGCAGCCACCTATTCAACATTTTCATTACCAAGTACAGTGGAGCCTTCTGATGTACTTCACAGCACAGCCAGCCCTCCTGTTCTTTCCAAACCCATCCCTTCAACAGATTTTCCAATTCTTCTTCAAGCCTCAGCAGTCACATCACATACTGCCCACTCTAATGCATCTGTAACTTTACCCATTGCAATAACAGCTCCAACAACCCTGCTCGGTGCAAGTCCTGTTCCAACACATTCTGCATTATTAACACGCACTTCCCTAGTGGTAGCTCCATTTTCACTCTTAACATCAACCACTCAGCTAGGAACAGTTCGACCTTCCTCAGCACTAACAACTTTAGCCTCCAAGATATCTTTTGTCACTTCTGAGCTGCCTGCAGGGATTGGGAAGAGTAGCAGTCCTTCAGTAAGTCATTCTAAGGGAGCAGAAATACACTCTGAAGTGTCTCTGTCTGCCTTGCTGGCTGCCAAAGCAACTTTCACAAGACCTGCATTTTTTCTAGGTCCACGACTGACACTAAGCACATCTCCTTCTCCTGTATCTACTTTGTCTGTTGGCACTGGGTCTGGCATTACTCAAACCGCAGTTTACCCAACACCCATTTCTGCACTGACTTCCCCTGCTCCTCAAATTCCTACGACTACCAGATTTTCTAGCTCTGAGACAAGTTTTCCTCAATTAATCACAGTTTCATATTTCAAAACAGCAAAACCCTTGTCTCAAACTTCACTGATATCATTAAATGCTAGTTCTTCAACTAGTTTTCCTCCAAAGCCATTTTCATCTTCCGTGCAAATTTCAATGACTGCTCCTGAGCAGACATCTCCATTAAAAAAGGGCAATATTTCTGCTGCTCTGCCAATAATGACTGTATCTTCACCTCAAGCTGTTTCTCAAATCCCTAAAAACACTTCTTCAAGTCCTGCAACACGCACAGTATCTACACTGGTGCGTTCTCTGTTTACCTCCCTGAAGCCCAAAGCTATAGCAGGTGCCACGGTTGCCTCCAGAAGTCTTTATACAGTACCTTCTGGTGCTCCCACTCCTCCAGCCAATTCAACAGTCTTTGATAGGTCTGTAATAAGTAAAACCTCCACAGAAAATAAGCATACAATACTCACTGATTTCTTTTCACTGTCATCCATTTCTAAAAAACCAATGAAATTCACTATGTCTACAGTCTTCCCTCTCAGGACATTGGTATTACCTCTAAATGCTACATCAATAACCACTTCAGAACTTACAGAGTACCCAAAAAGTTCAGATACAGAATTGAAAACTGACCCCGTGGCTCAAAGTTCAGGTACTTTCATTTCCAAAGGTCCTTCTTTTTCAAGGTCATTTTCTTTATTTACAACCATGCTATCAGCATCAGTACCATCTCATGTGTCATCTCAGACTACAAGTTCTTCATTGATTCCCATAGTCAGTAGCACATCATCACTAACACAAAATATAAGTGCTACCCAAGCATCAGTTTCATCTCTAGATACACAAGGAACTTCAAAAATTCCAATTATAGACCTTGCAACTCCTGTGGATTTTTCTAAATTCACTTTAAAAATAAGTCTCTCTACCACCTTTTCAGCAGCACTAAAAACATCCATTGTATTGCCCTCTTTACTAATGCCTACAGCTTCTGAAGTCCCTTTAGAAAGCCAGCCCTCTAGAGCTTCACCTCCTCCTAAGACCACTCCTATCTCTAATGTTTCTCTAGGAAAGCAGAGTTCTTCAGTAAGTTCTTCTTCAGAAGACGGAACAATATCAGCCATATCAGCTGGAATCATCACTCAATCCACTACACCAATGGTCATCAACGCAACAGTGAATGCTACATCCTCAAAAGCACCTTATATTTTTGCAAAAATGCTACCTAGTTCTTCAGCCAGTTTATTAGCTACTTCAGGCACTACCCTAGCCTCCAGGATTACTACAAAAACCACTGATTCTTTTGTTGTCAATTTGGATTTTTATATGGCTTCAGCTTCAGTTCCTACCACCATAGAAACACACAAATCTTTATTTACAACTGCAGTAACTCAAGCTTCACAGAGCACTAGAGAAACTCCAAAGATTGATATAATGAAAACAACTGGTACTACAAGTCCATCATCACAGATGAAGAGTACCTCATACATAGCATCAGAAGTTGAATACACAACTTCATTTGGAAAAACCGCGGATATTTCAGAAGGTGGCCAGACTTCACATGATCAAAGAAATGCTACCAAGACAAAGACAACCACAACTGACAAATCTTCCCCACCTTATTTGCCAGTAACTGCAGTTCAGAGTTTGCTTTTTTCAAGAAATACAACCTCAGTGAAAAATATCTCTGTTTCTGGAGTCCTGGGTATAACAGCACCAGATAGGTCCAAAATCCCAACGCAGAAACCCATTACACCTTATTTTAGTGTAACAGAGGCCACAGAGCTGCAAACCAGAACTATAATAGATCTATCTCATTCTAGTGGTGGAATGGCTCTGCCTTCCTCTTCAGAAACAACAGCTGTAGCTGACAAGGCTTACTTTGGCACGATGATGCATACACTGATGTCTACATCTTCTGAGTGTGTGGTATGATCAGCCTTACTTACATGTTAAAATATATATTACTTTTCAGTCCATTCTGTTATTCTGCATATATAATACCAGAGATTTAAAATAGTTCTTATTTTCTACTTAATTTACTTGTTTTAAAATTCTCAGTTATTCTTAGAGAATAGTTTTATTGCTGCTCTTACACTGCCCTGGTATATTCTGCAACTTGGATGTATTGCTCTGAAAAAAAAAATGGCTTTAAAGCTACGTTATTGTTCTAGATAGCTAAATATATTTCTGAGGTGCAGAAAAAGGCATAATCCTTGGAATTTTGGTGTTTCCGCATAATATCACCCTGGCTTTCCTTTTTCCACTTCTTTCTTTGTCATAGGGTTTAAAATGATGGGAATACATGGTTTTGTGTTTCTTGAAATGCTTCAGATTATTACTGATTATAACGTGTAGCCTCAATGCACAATGCTTTACATAGGGAATTCCACCAAAGCTGGATGGAACAGGAAGGGTGTGAGTGAATGGACATGCATCACTGTCACTGGTTACAACCACACAGATGCAAGTCATTCCAAAATAACCAATGAGGAGCAGGTAGATGTGGTGAATCTCTCTCAGAGCTGAGGGATGGACAAGTAATTGCTTGGACTTCATAAGGCCAGTGAAGTTAAAGTTGACTCTGGTTGTATTTTCCTTATATGACAGCCGAGATACCTCGAACCTGTTGACAAATGTAGCCAGTATGTATGTGTCAGTATGGGTTGGATGTTGTACAATCTCTCAACGAACTGCCCCAAGGATGTGCAGAAGCCCGATTGTGGTTTTCGAGGAATGCCTGTTCAAGTTAACGCTGATAGCTGTTGTCCAGAATGGGAATGTCCCTGTAAGTCGCTGTTTTATTTTTAAATAAAACATGGAGCCTTGATCTGTAAATTTCAATTAATAAAAAAAAGGGTAATTACAATAGGAATATGAGGTTAAATAGCAGAATGAATTAAAAAGAGGTATTCATCAGCAAAGCAGAATGAAATATATGGAATGTTTTGGTACCTTTGAATTGACATGCAGGAGAAGCAAAGTATTTTTTTTTAAATGAAAACATTGAAATGACATCTGCAGCATGAACACCAATATTTTCAGCTGAGACTATTCGGAATTTTTATCAGTAGAAATGTTTTTCAACATTTCATGAAGAAAAATAAATAGTAGATTTTCTGAAAGACAGAACCCCCATATTTCCTTTTGCTCTAACTGCAGTTTTTATTCATGCTTAGAAACAGCAGAAACTGGTGGATGAATGTCTGCAGGGGGAACAAAAAGGCTAAAGAGAAATCATATTTAAAACCTTGCAGAATTAATGAAACCAATATTGCATTTTAGGTTTGTTTCAAGATAAGACAGATAAGTCCCTTGTCGGTATCTCAAATATATATATATATTTTTATGCATATATTTTATCTCACACTGTGCCAATTCATTGACCTTGCCTGTAAAACATTGACTTAAGTGAAAATTTTCACCAATTTAAACATTCTCCCCTACCCTGGGCACACAGAAGCAGGTTAAGGTATTTCCACTGAGTAACCTAAACACTTTCTTCTGCTTATGGCTCAATATGCTGTCTGCAGAATAAGGTAATCTATTTATCTATCTATCTATCCATCTATCTATCTGTGAATGCATTTGCAAAAGCAAATAATGTTAGAACTGAAAGGTTTTAGAAATGCCCTGTATTCAGTTTTGTGGTAACCTCATTAAATGACAATTCTTTTTTAGGTCAGTGTTCTGTACTGTCTGAACTGAGTGTCATTACATTTGATGGAAACAACATAGCCCTCTGTAATATGGCTTCCTATGTTTTGGTCAAGTTACCAGGAGAAATTATTGTTGCTCATATTGAAAAATGTCCTGCTAATCAGGTAAGATTCTTGCATTTATGTAATAATTATAATTGTTCCTTGAATTTTTGTGTTATAGGTTTGAAATTCTGCAAAAATATGTCAATTGAAACATATACATAAAAGCCATACTCAATGAAAAATGCCAAGTTATTTAATTTTCAAGAAGCATGCTTAATAATGCTGTCTAGATAAAATAATTTTATCTTGAGTTAAATAGTAATTGTTGTGTTATAAGGAATTTCAAATATAAGTTCCTTTTAAACTATCACAGGTGACCTAACTTCTGAATATGCATGTGTCCTTTCAGGCTCTCCACACAGAAGTGTTCCTGTAACCTTGAATTTATACTTTACAGTATGGTCAAAATATAAAAATATTTTTAATAGTCAAAAATATATTTTTTCGTTATGTTAGGAAAGTATTAATGACGTTGTGATGAGTTGTTCTTTGTAGATGTCTAACTCTTGTCTTCAGAGGGGATCCAACCACTTTATTTTTAGATTGACAGTTTAGGTCAGGTCAGTCTCATCCTTGGAGTCTGTACAAATATTTCCTTCGTGTTGCCCACAGTCCTAATTTATGCAGCCCTTGAGCAACTGGATTGAGTCCATCTTTGGTTTGTGGATAAACCAGTCAGCGGTGAGGGGCTTCAATGGGCTTCTATCCTTCCCATCCCTCTTATTTACTCTCACTGGGCAACTGTACATTTGAACTTTAAGGCTGTTAAGGGCAAGAGTCTTGCATTGTTTTAGAGGTTTTCTATTAAATTGCTCTCTTGTTTCCTGGTTGCAGTCTACAGGTGGGAATGCAGAACACATATGCAGATGATCTTTAGAAGTCTGTATGTTTAATTCTTCAAGAGATATTTTTTGAAAGGGCCTTTCAGCATATGCACAGAATTCACTGGAAAGTGTGTATTTTTTATCATTTGTAAGGAATATATTAAATTAATTTAATTATTTAGCTGATTGTAGAAGAACATTAAAGGCAAAGAAAATAGTAACTTATTTTTACTAAATAAAATGCTGCTGATTATTATTGCACTTCTAATTTATTTTTGTTTTCCAGAGTGCAAATTCAATAAGAAAACTAGTAAGTATTTACTTCTTTTGCTAATTATAAAATGCATTAATATTAAAAAATATCATTTAATTAATATTAAAAAATTCCAATAGGACTGACACAGAATTAGAAAAACAATAGTAACTAAACTTGTTTGTCACTTTTCTTTTAAGGTGCCACCTGCAAACACTTCAGGGCTCTGTTTTAAGAAACTGAATGTCACAACACAGACATGTCAAATAGTTATTAATCGTCTAGCAAGAAAAGTAAGTATATATCAGCAGCCTGTGTACTCTCAAAAAATAGCTGGAAAGCTATTCTGTTGTAGAATGGGAGATATCAGAATTAAAATAAAACACTACAGGATTAGGATTACTTTTACAGTTCAGGTTCCCAGTAATTCATGCTATGCTAGAAGCAAAACAATATAAATTTCTGGTACCATGCTTCACTTGAATGTCATTTTTCTAAAATGACACTTTAAAGTTCTTTTGAGATTTTAAAGAAGCTGCAAAAACACTTATGCCTGAGACTATACTTCCAGAAACCCTAGAACCCTAGACGTGATAAATACTTAAGCTACTTTTCCTGGTAGTCACTAACATGTCAGAACAGATCACTTTGAATAATTGGAATGAGGTTTTGTTTTATCATACAATATATGATAAGTAAGATTTATTCTTTCCTTAATTAGAAAATATTTTTTTCCTCATGCCTACTTCATTTGCAGTTTTTGGAAGTGGCACTGGTGGGAAGCTCTCTAATTTAAGTACTGTGACTGTTATATGTGGCAGAGGCTGTGAAAAAACCCCTTTTGTTATAAAATAGAAATACATATAAAATACATCATCGCAATCTGGCTTTATCTCTGAAATGTGTTTGGTTTATTTCAGGTAGTAGTGGATTCTGTAATTCAGCCATTACCATTTTCAAAAGAAGGACTGAGTGTTCAGGATACTGGTGCAATGTACGTTGTTAACACCCCAGCTGGTATCAGCATCAAGTGGGCCCATGTCACAGGCATCATAGATATACAGTACGGGTTGCACTCCAACACATCGAGGAAGACAGAAGGACTTTGTGGTGAGGCCGTGGTGGAGATTCTTTTCTTATTCAATAATTTCCCAATTGAAATTTGCAGCTCCTTTTTGTGTCTCTGACCAGCTGTCCCTGTAGCTCTCCTTGTGACCCTCATTAACTATGCTGACAATCCTATCTGAGGGCCTGTGAAAGAATAGTAATTAATAATAATAAATGAATCATTCTGTTTGAAATCACTGTGTGCTAATAAAGTACTTTGCAGAACAAGTAGTGATCAGCACATTGCATCTAAATAACTGTTAAAAAATTTGCTTATTTCATTTACTTATTTTTGCCTGTTTTAAGAGTATTGCTGAAGCCAAGTAAAGAAAAAGAAAATTTTTAGTGAAGCGGCTGCTAAAGAAGTTCAGGTAGTGATAGTATATTTCAGTGATTATGGAGAAAAGAATAACTGTCTGATGTTAGCAATGGCAGCTTATTGCTATGAAAATACTGACTAAAGTTGTATCTTGGGAAGGGTCCAATTCTTGTGAGGATAGTAAATTTAGAATCTGTATTTAGACCTCTTGAGGCTGAGTCTAGGGTCCAAAACTGTGCTGAGTTGTCTCAGTCTTGAATTACAATGACAGTAAATGTTTCAGGCTTCTCTAAAGCCTTTTTATAATTCTACCAGTATGAATAATATAAAGTCTAAGAAGGTAATTCAAAATTACTTTAATTTTATCATAAGTGTTCATTTTCTGGTGGTTTTTAATTTTACATAATCTGCTTCATATTGAAAAGGAAAATGAACTTTTTATAATCTTTTAAACCACTTTTAGTTTTAAAAACCAACAAAGCAATTCAGATATGCTCTAAGTATAAATATAAACAAATCAAGTCTTTAAAATAAATTTCTGTATTCTGCTTGAACAAAAGGACAGTGCTTCTAGATCTAGTGAGAGAAGGTGAAGGCCGGCCCTGCATCTTTTCCCAGTATCATGCCATCTTCTATATGCATGCTGAACGAGTGGGATGAGATGAGGTCAAATGTAGGAAGACTTACAGAATAGTTCCTCTTTGTGTCATGAAAACATAAAAAGCGGAAGACAATGCAGACAAATCCAAATTTAGCTTAAAAGTGTTGCACTACCTGATATTTTGCAGTAAAGTCTGAAGCTTTCTTTAGTGCTTCTTTCCTGTTCTCTGCTGTTTGTTCCTGTCTGGGATTCTGCAACCTTCTTCCTCTCATCCTAGAAAAAGTTGTGGGACTGTGTGGTAAATTTGCTTTATTTTTAAAGCTGTATTGATTCTGCAGTCCTGTAGCATGGCCTTACAAATTCTGGTGCCAGCAGTTTGTGATTTGCAGCAAAAAGCAGAAGAGTTAAGAATACTGGAAAGTGGTGCTTCTGTAAAATGCTTCTTATTTAAATACCGTCTTCTGTAGTTCTCCATGCTGCCTGAAAGAATAACAGCCTGCCACACCAAGCTAGTCCAGTTCTAACAAAGGACCCTGGAGAGCATCAGACTGCAGGGCTGAAAGCACGAGGGCAAGGGCTTAGGGTGTGCTTAACAGTGCAGAAGGAAAGTGAAAACAAGAGAGGAACTTTGCCTGATCAGTACCTGAGATGTAAAACACCAGTATGAAGATTAAAGTTTTGGCATTAGTCACTTAAAGAGTCGCTTAAAGAGATCATATACTTAAATTGATGAATCAAGAGAATACATACAGTAATGAATTCATGTAGGCAATGAATGTCAGGGGTCTGGGAAGGTTGTTTTATATAGTAGTTTTGTATTAATAAATTGAGCAAGAACAATATTTTCTCTAGATAAAGCAATTTGTTCATCAAAAGATTCTTTTCATAACTTCTTGCACTTAGAATGTTCCATTAAATTTCAATATGGTGTCAAATCATCAGTGACGAGCAGTTAATTTGAAAACCATCTACTGTTACTCCCAAGGAACTGACTGATACTCAGTAGAATGAGATCAGAATCCAGTGCCATGTCAGTGAATTTGCTCCACTCAATAGCACATTTTGGTAGCAGTTTTTTCTCAAAAGTTAATTGCTGTGAAGAGTATCATGAGTTATATTGCATGATCTACTTGCTTTACTAAGCCATTGCGCTGAGAAGTAAAATCACAAGCAGGAAGTTGGAACTACAGTGGACTTACAGCTGCTTTAATTTATAAACTCAGGTGACTAAGTTGCACAGGTCAGCCTGATGCAGTGTTGATCATAACTTATCAAGTGCACTTTTCCTTCCCAAATGAAGGCATGTGGCATGTTTGTTTGTGCTTTGAATTTGATGCTCTGTCTCCAGGGGTGTGTAATGGAGATCCTAGCGATGACCTGAAAATGCAAAACATGACCATAATTACAAATATGGAGGAAATTGAAATGTTCATTAAGAGTTGGGAAATTGAGAAATCACTTGATGTAACAACCAGGAGGCCAGTAAGAAACTGTACTGAAGATAACTGCTCATACTGTATGGAACTGTTAAACAGAAGCATTTTCATCCCTTGTCACAAGAAAGTGAGTATGATGATCAGAAAAATTGCAGGAGCAAATCTAATAAAAGCTGTATAATTAAGAAAGAGTGACAGATACATGCACATTTTTCATGTTTTGCTTATTTTTATGATTTGATACTGCAATGGGTGGCTTTAATACCCCTGTCATGTTGGCTTTAATACTTTAGTCATGTTCTCCATTGTAAACACACATCTATATTGATCCCTGTGCTATAATGCTGTTTTTTTTGAAATTATTTAATGGGAAGTTCTCAAAGGAGAGACAATGGATCATCGTGTCAAGATAAACACATTCCAAAGGAGTTATTTTTATTAAATGCTTAACATGGATCACTAGAACAGAAAACCTCACGCTTCTGCTGCACGCAGCAGTGATTCGTGCAGTCGGAGACTTATTGGACTAAAGAAATTTCCAGTTGAAAAATTTTGACGTAGTCAATATTATGTTGACAATTTTGCAGCATTTCTCACAGAAATCTTTATCATTTGTTTCCAGAAACTGTCCTTTCTGATAGGGATATAGCTGTAGCATGCAGACTATCACTAGAGGTGGGTAGTGCAGCACAGCTGCTTCCCAGAACAGAAAATGAGGAAGCCCCAAATCCCTGAGGTCTGACTGACTTCCCCCACTTAATTAAAAATAAAAAGGATTAATTACTCAAGTGGCTCTTTCTTCCTGAGAGATAGATGTGTTCAGATTCCTGATTCACTTTTTCTTGTTCTGCCTTTCCACCCTTGGTTCTTATTGTGTTACACTTTGGTTTTCATCACAGACAAATGCTGTTAAAAGTGTTGCACGCAGCTGAGCCCCTTCTTTCAAATTCCTGAGACCTCTCCTCAATTTCCTGAGGTAGAAAAAATGCAGAGTTCTTCTAAAAGGAAGGAACTAAAGTAGTTTCTTTATATACAAAAATTAATAGATATTTGCCACAGAAACTTAGTGGGAGGGAGCAGTGGTTAGCGGCTTGGAATCTAGAAGATAGAGTAGCACCAGTGAGTAGTAGGATGCTTTGCATAATTGTTTTGACATATCTCATTTTTTAATAATTTAAGGAAACCTGAGGAGTCAGAATTCCTACTGCCTATATTTTCCCAGGAGAACTCTGATAGTGCATCTTTTCCTGGTTTATAGCAAAAACCGACACACCTTCAACATTTCCAAGCGGTTGGTTCACCCATTATGCAATTTGGTTTTTTTCATATACAAGATGGTGGCAGCGCCAGAGTGGATGGAACACACTGTGCACTGTCTGGCAGGAAGCAGCTGGTCAAGGATGGGTAACAGAGTCATCAGTGTAGTGACCTTCTTGGCAGAAGTGAGAGACTGCTTGAAGATTTGCTGAAACCACAGGGAGAACTCAGCTGCAACACAGTAGTGAACAGGCAGAACGAAATAAAATCTGACTTCTACATGTTGTTACAAATTTATGCAAACAAACCCAATGGAAATAAGATAGGTTGCACCACCTGCATTTAGACTCAGTAACGTAGACTATCAGGTCCTACAGACACAGAAACAGAGTAGTAAGTAATTCATTCACAGCAGGATTACATGGAAGGTGTAGCAATGTTTAGCTGAGATTGTTTGCTTTTAGTTGACAGGACTATACTGAAAAGCTCTTGTAAGTAGTGTGACAATCTCACCAGGTCTGCATTCTGTGTCTACTGATGAGCACAGAAAATTCTGGCAGTTTAAGTTTTGCAGAATGACTGCTCTGGCAAAAAAGGTATTTTTAAATTTAGACACCTCTAGCGATTTTTTCCCTTGTGGCTGTATTATTTCTCTTAATTACTGATTTATTTTGATCACAGAAAGCCCTTATACTTGTTAATTCCCAACTGCAATATGTTCCTAGGTGTCACCACAGGAATTTTGTGAGAAGATGTGGATCAACAGTACTACTTTTTGGAATTATGAGTGCGATGCGCTTTCTGCATATGTGGCTTTGTGCAACAAGCACAACATCTGCATTAAATGGAGGACACCTGATTACTGTTGTAAGCAGACAGCCATATTCTGTACCCCTATGTGGCTTTAGTGATGAGGTTTTTTTAGTGATTGAGTGTTTAGGGATAAGTTAAAAATATATTTCTTTCTATTATTCCTATAAGTAACATCTTAATTTATCACAGCATTGGTAAATCAAGGTACAAGTTCTTAAGATGAGAATACATCATTTAGTCATGAATGAATTTTAATCTCCGTTGAATTAACTGCTTACCTAAAGCACTGTTAAAAGTAAATGCATGCTTTCTGTGCTAGCTCACTTGTTATTATTACCTATTTATCCAATGAAATACTGAAAAAATACAGAAGCACTCAATGTCCTTTTTTATTCCTTGCAGCATTGAGCTGTCCTGAGGGCAAGGAATACCAGCCTTGTGTGCAACCCTGTGAAGCCAAGACATGCTTGAATAAATGGTTCTATGAAGATTCTCCCTGTTCCTATTTAAGGGAAGACTGTGTGTGTAAAAATGGCACCATTCTGCATAGAACAGACTCCGACCTCTGTATATCAGAAGAAAAATGCAGTAAGTACAGTAGGACAGAGTAGTTTTTCAGTTATGAAATATTAACCACAGTTATATTAACAGTTCATGGTAAGAAATAAGTTTAAGTTCTGTGTCAGTTCTCAGTAACTGTGAATCTGGGAAAGGTCCCTTCAACAGAGCCTACCTTTTTCTCAAACTACTGCAGTTTGTGCTTTCAGTTATCTTGGCTGTAAGACCCAGTGCTGATGTACCCCTCTTGGGGTGAAAATAATGGTCATTCTTCTGTAACTCCCAGGCTTTCCTCCCTCAAGAACTTAGGAAGGAATAACCTGGGCAGGTTCTGTCCCTCGCCCTCACCCATTTTCACCATAGTGAAGCATTTGTTCCTTCGGGGCTTTTAAGGTCATCATCCTTTCTTGGATTCTTTTATAATAATGCTCCACAGCCATATTATTTTATGCAATAATTTTATGCAAGTCATAGTCACTTGCAGGAAATGGGAGCTGTCTGCTTGTTGAAGGGACATGATGTTGGTTTTTTTCCCCCAGCATGTACAGATAGTAAAGGACAACCCCGTTCTGCTGGGGAGATCTGGAATGGGTCCATGAGAGGGTGCTGCATGTACGGCTGTTTAGAAAATGGAAGCATTGTTGCTGTAGAACCTGAATGCAATGAGGATCCACCACCAGTCTGTGAAAGAGAAGGGGAAGTTCTACTCCATGTCATTGAAGAGAGAGCTTGCTGTCCCAAGAAAGTTTGTGGTACGTACCACACTTGTTTTCAGTAAAAGAAGTATAAGTGCTTGACATTCACAGGTAGCTGAAAAACTTTAAATTCAAGGTAACATTTTTTAGAACTAATTTTCCAGTACTTGTGGCTGGTTGGGCCAGCAAGTGAGGCTTCTATTCTTTATAAGAATTATTCACTGAAATAATTTTTTTCTTTGAAGTCCACCAGTTAAAAAAAACTTCTGTTAAAAATTATTTTTTAAGTTCTTGCATGGAATTTAATAATAAATTAATATATAGTCAATGATAGAAGTACCTTGGTATATGGGGAAGTCATCAGAGATTGCTTGATTTTCTTTCTAGTGCTTTGGTGTGATGAGCAGTATCCTCTGATCTATTGCTGTTTCCCAGAAGCTGTTTTTTGGGAGCTGATCACAGAACACTAATAACAAGGTCCTAGCCGTGGTTGTTAAGAAAAAGAATAAGCCTATTACTCCTGAAACATTAAGAAAAATATATTAATATCTTCATAACATCTTTAAGGAAGATGAGAATATATGGTGCAGCTGATATAGTCCTTTTGCTCATTAGATGCCTATAACCAATGCTGTATTGTGAATTTGCTAAAGGAATATCAATGGGACTTTATAGCTGGCTTCATGTATAGGAAGCAGAGCAAGTAAATACCAGTTTTAGGAGGGATATAACTGCTTGCTTGGGTTGAGCTCAGAAGTCTACATGATGGTATGGAGTGAACTTTAAGCTGACTTGGGCTGTTCTTGTTTTGTGGATCTCTGTACTAGATGGCATAAATAGCTTGAGCTATAGGGCTTGCACTTGTAGCTGTTTAAAGATGTCAAAATTGATTGTTTTTTTATCCCACAGAATGTAACATGTCATTGTGTGATGCCATTATTCCAACATGCAAACCCAATGAAAAATTAGTGGTAGGCTACCACCCCCTGTCCTGCTGTCCACAGTACCGATGTGGTAAGGGAAATACAAAACCACAGTTAGTGGAAAGTTTTCCATACTTGTATTATATGTTGGAAGAAAATTTGCAGTACCAGTTGTTTTTGTAGTTAACAGAATGGGACACTCTAAATAGCACCCAGCAATGTATGTTTTATGTTTTTATGATGTATGTTTTTTTAAACATTCTCCGATATTTGTTTGTGTTTGCATTTTTTGTTACTTCTGATTTACAACCAATTTAGGGTATTTTATTTTACTTAGTATATGAGGGATATTTTTTTAAAAATCTTTTTATATTGTTTCAGTGACTCCTTTTAAAATGGTGTTTGTTTCACATCCGGCAGAATGTGATCCTTCAGTTTGTTTTAATGCCTCCCAGCCGGACTGCAGAGAAGATCAATTTATTGTTGAAGCAAAACAGGAAGATCCCTGTTGTTTCTCTCATCTCTGTGGTAAGAAGCCTCTAATATTTTTGTGGAGAGCTAAGGAATAGTCAAGTATTTACAAAAACAGACTACAATTCTAAACCAAATAAGGCAGGAATTCTTAGAGAGGTCAGTGAGATTTCACACAGATCTGGCTGACTGGAGCATAATTATTCTTGGGTTTGGGGATCTTTTCTTTCCAACATAACTTTGAACATCATATTTGAACTCTGTTTAGTTTTTATATCCATAAAATCCTTAAAAGTTTTGTTATCTGAGTAACAAACACAATACTGCTTGTTATATGGTCTATTAGATGGAATTCACATGTGCTAACTTTTTAGTATTTAAAACTTTGTAAATGTCTGGGTTTTTTTTTTTTTAAATTTAGTTTGTGAATCCTGTATTGAGCCTGTTCCCTTGTGCAGTGAAGGGGAAATTCTCACTGTGGACCTTAACACCATACACTACTGTTGTCCTCATTACTACTGCGGTGAGTGTAACTGCTGTGAGTTCAATATGCCACCAAATTCAGTAACAATGCCAGACAGAGTGTGGGTGTGTGGGGATTTGTTTAGATTTGGCAGTGAGGGTGGGCTTCAGGTATAGGCTGAGAGATCCAAATGAGGGTGTCCTCATTTGCAGTAGATTCAAGCTTCTTGGTGTGCTCAGTGGTGGGCTAACAAACCCAGTCAGTGGAGTCTGGAGAGGTTATTTAGTTCACCAGACAGAATATGGTTATTTTCACAGTGATCTAAATACCAGTATATTAATGTGGCACTGAATCCCATCCTTGGAGTATTAATATGCAATTGTTCAAATATTAAAACACATTTAATAAAACAGCTCCCATGTTGTTTTTCTTCTGTTGTACCATTAATTAATGTTTAGGCAGTTTCTTTGCACTTTTAGCTCCTAAGGGAAGGAGTAGACAAGGGTTTCAAATACACTACTATTCAAACAATGAGCAGGCGGAAGAAAAATATTTGCAGCGTAACTTAGTCCTTTTCATAGCCTCATAAAACACATAAATTGTACTGTGCATTTTTAATTAATGTCTACAAGTATAACTGCTTAATTTAGATTAACTTTCATCCAATTGCAGTCTTTCAGGGTAATTTAAAATAATTAAATTTACTTCCACTAAGTTTGGTGTTTAGTAATTTTTATTTCAGTTGTTTCTGTATTTTGGTCCTTTCCTCTTCCTAGCACTTTTACCCAGGTGAAATTTTCTGCAAAGGCCTCTGGCATTGTTTTTTGCCCAATTCTGGCTGGGAGAAAGTTAGATCTTAGTTTGTGATCTTTCACAGTCCCAGTAAGCCACTTCTGATAAGGGAGGCAGTATTTTCTTATTAGCATCATCCCTGGAGGGCAGTTGTTCCCTGTTATCTTACAGAAATGCACTTTACAGTACATTTCAAGTCCATGTTTTCCAAAGATTATGATTGTATTTGTCTTTGGTACTGGTTTTAATCTTGAGTAAATCTGAAGTAGGAAGAATATTAAATGATTCCTCTTTGATGTTCTCTAAAAATTTAAAAATGTTCTAAGACAACTAAAATCACTTTTGGAAATCTTTGTTAAGGTTTTCATTCAAAGTATAATTCAGACACTTAAGAAACACAATAACATTTGTATAAAAGAATGTTATATTATAAATAGTTTATCAAAAGTAATGTAAGCTGGAAAACATGAAGGAAAGTTAAATAAATTCTCATATGTCTTTTCCCCTCATTTAGTTTGTGATGAAAATCTTTGTTCTGAGCCTCCTATGATTTGCACAGATGACATGACACCTGTGAAGGAAAAAATACTTGGGCAATGTTGTCCAGAATGGCACTGTGGTAATTATTGCTTTATTCCTTAGTCACAGCTGTTAACCAAAGCTCAGAGTTAGCTAATTGATTAACACAATTTTCTTTATCTCTTCAGAATGTAGTTGTGAAAATGCTACTATGCTGACCTGTAAATTGGTAAGTAGTGTCTTTTAAATATTGTTAATAATGGTGCTCAACTATCTTACTCCTTCCTTTTGCAGTCCTTGTTTCAATTAGTTGTAAAGAGGGACCAGGGACAGGGTGGGATTGCCTTCCAGTCTCAGCTCAAGCCTGTAACAGCAACAAGTGTCTGCATAGTGTTGTCAACCATTCCTTGGAGAAATTTCACGCTGTGTGTTTTAAGGTGGAAAAAGAAAAAAAGCAACTGTAGTTTTGTCCTGTTCAGTGTTGACATGAAACAATATGCTAGTAAGGCTTTCTACATAAATAATTCCCATTTTAAAAAATAATTAATGAGGTATGAGCTTTATGATTATGTGTATGATCTGAAGAAATGTGTTATTTTGTTAATCATTTATGCTTTTGATTAAAATAATTTAACATTACTGAATTTAGCTGATATGAGAAGTCATAAATATTTTGCTCCTCTGTAGTTTGTCATAATAGGGACTGTGAACTGAAAAATAATTATGAGTGAATTTTCAAACTCCCATTAATACCACAATGACCATATTTTCCTTATCCAATGCTTGAAGTTTGTTCTTTATGTGAAGACTGCATAACATAAAGTCTATTAAGGAATTTTAGATTTAAATAGCTTTCACCTATCTTTTGGAAGAAAATTCTTAGGAGGCAATCTTTTGCTAATATGTTTATTCTTGAAAAATCTTTATATCTCAGGAAAAAATGTGGTTTATTGACTCTGCTATTCTATGCACCCCTATGGAAAATGAAGTGCTGTTTTCTGTTTCAAGAGATAAATACATTGAATAACTCCGAATGTGCTACTGTTTCTTGAGTACATTGCAGTTTTTCTCTTTTATGAAACCAGGGGTGGAAGTGATGAAAGTAATATTTTACATTTTTAGAGAAAAATTGTCTGTGTAGCACTACATTTAATTGTGCATGACTTTGCAAACTTTTATCTTTTTATACTCAGGGAGAAGTTAAAAAAATAGATAGCAGTGTTTCCAGTGCTTGTGGATGCACCCACTACATTTGTGGTAACTTTTTCATATTCCTCATTGTTGTGTTTTAGTTTTATCAAAAAGGGTGTGCAAAGAAAGCAGAAATAGGACCACTGTAACCTTCTCAAATGTAAATGCTCTGTCTTAATTTGATGTTGTCTGTCTAGTCATGCAGTGATACTCTCTTTTCTGCATTTGGTGCTTTGCCTGCTAAGCCATCCATTTGGTGTCCATTCTGGCAGGGTGTGGGAGTGTTGTAGAACTGCCCGTGCTTTCAGAGTCACGTTCAGTCTCTCTGGTGAGAGGCAAATAGGAACCAGGCTGTGAACGGTAGCTGAGTGCGAGCAGGGCAGCTGCTCCCGGCCCGCTATCAAGTACAAATGAGACAATATCTCACACAGAGCCGCTGAGCTGTTCAGCCAGCACAACAGGAGGTTGCCAGCCTTAAGATCAGAGCTCTGCTCCCTTCCCTCACTCAGCTACCCGTGTAGACGAGATTTCAGCTGCACTGTGCATGGGGGTGCTGAGGCAAGCTGCAGTCTTGCAGCAGCCCAGGCTAAACTGCCTCCAAGAGCCAAGCACACAATTACAGTACAGCCTGAGCAGATTACTGGCCCACAGGTATTTGGAGACATAGTAGTTTGGTTGACAGAAAGGCTGCATTTTGTGATGTGCAGAATAGCTGAATGTTAAATATTAGAACACTTAAATTAAGAACAACAGAATTTTTTTTACTTCCATGATAGGAACACTATGAGTTTTAAGCAGTTTTGCATTTTGTAGCATTTTCTAAAACTGAATTATCATTTCTCCTGCTCTTGTTTGGTAATTAAAACCACAATCCAATTAAGTCTAAAAGATAGAATACTTTTGCAATGCATAGGACTTTGCCTTACTTTTGTCTTAACAGTGGTTCTGTTAATTTGTTCCATGATTTTTTTTCCCCCTCTGGTAACATTTATTTCTTTTGGTTTTAGAGAAGGATGATGTGTGCATCTTCCAAGAGGTCACAGTACTGAATCCTGGACAGTCAGTGATTCAGTACTTGGATGGAGACCTTTGTTACACTGTACAGTGTTTACAAGAAAAAGATCAGAACACAGGCTACAATGCCATTCATTTCACAATGATGAACTGTTCCCAGCAATGTGAAGCTGTGAGTATTCTTAAAAGAAAGGAATGATGCAACTCGTGAGCACAACTGCACAACTAGGATAAAAGTTTTAGTGAAGACTTTTGCTAGTCCTGCTTACTCAGCAAGAACTGGAGAACTCAATAGTGATGATGTGTATCTTGTGTCTACATGATTATTTTGAGAGGCAGTTTCTAGCAGCCTATGTAAACATATCTATTTGTCAATCCATCCATCCATCCATCCATCCATCCATTGCTTTCCTTGGTGTTTTTAATTTCAGAAATCAAAGAATTTCCATACAATGTATGTTTAAAAAGTACTCGTTTGTTTTTTTCCTTTCTTTCCAGCATCAAGTATACATTCCTTCCTTCAGTCACCACACTTGTTGTGGTACGTGTCAAAACGTGTCCTGCTCCTTTCACACAGAGAATGGAACGCTGATTGTGTATGAGGTAAGTGCCTCTGAACACAGACAGGAAATTACTGTAATGAGACAATAGACAGGAGTCTGACAGGCATTTCTTAGTTAACTCATGCTGTCATGAGTTTTTCATACCTCCTTACTCCTGGTTACACACTTAGAGACCATTTATGATGTACGATTGGAAATGAGTGTGTTTATCTAAAGACCTGCCATTTCACACATGTAAATATCTTATTGCTTGTAATATTTTCTACAAAGATATGCAAATATGCAGGGTTCAAATTGTAACTCTTAATTAAATACTGGGATTTAGATGTGTTGAGAGCTTCTGAGCCTGTATCAGGACTTCTATGTCCCCCTCTTCTCAGGGCCACTCTTCTCTTCATGCTGGTTACTACAGAAAGGAAAAGTTCGAATTGAGGCACTGGGATTCAGGATCTTGGTGGTGTGTTCCAGCATCCACATACACAGAAATTTAGATGTGGCCATGACTTGGTTCATACTTCCAATTGATTTCAGAGCAGAAGAAACTATTGAACTGGCACAGGGTCCTTTCATTCTGCAGTAGAACACCCATGGTCAGCAGCATGCTGGAGAGTAGAGCCATGGCTCCAGGGAGGAGTAGCCTCTGGCAGTGTAGTGGGTTGAGGTTGGTTATGCACCAAGCGTCAACAAACTATTTACTTACTTGCCTCTGCTATGGGTAAGCAGAGAAGGGGAAACTAAAAATTCACTTTTTGTGAGGCGAAATAAAGATTATTGAGGAAAAAAAAAAGAAGAACTTCAAGGCAAAACAG
>VZTA01021304.1:287620-368113 GCA_013398855.1 Mohoua ochrocephala | reverse complement strand
TTTTTTTTTTTTTTTTTTTTTTCCATGGTATGAAATGCTGTTGGATTTGGTTCTTTTTTTAAAATAGAGACATTTACCAGACAAGGCATTGATGTCATCCGCTGACTTTTCCACTTGGTTTTGTGAGGGTCTGACGATGCAGGGTAAGAAGTGAAGGGACTCTGATGCAGAGGCCGCTGAGGCTGCAAACAGGTTTTAGTGCATGATGTATCAGGCCCAAAGGATAAAGGGTGTGACTGAATAGCAGTGGTACTTGGTATACAAAAAAGACTGGAAGCACCTTTTGGTAGTGAGACAGCTTTTTAGATATTCCATCACAAAATATTCTAAATCCATTTCCAGAATGTTACCTTTTCATATGTGCATTTTTCTTTATTGAAAACATTTTATGGCCATCCAAGTACCTTATAGGAGAAGAGAACTTTAAAAAAACCAAGATATCTTCAGCCCCATCTTTTATAATCAAATCTGTTTCAGTCTAGCTGGGAATTGTATCTGCAAATTGTCCTATATAACAGCCTATGTTGATTTTTTCCCAGCTGTCTGTATGGGTAAGTGCAGCAATAGTCACGAAGTATATTCTCAAAAGTTTGTGAAATCTTTATAGAGATTATGAAGTACAGCACTGGATTTTAAGGACTCAATGTGAGAAGTACCTTTGCTAGTCCATTATTTTGTTAATTGTTGGCCAACTTGTCTTGTAGGAAAGCAATGCTTTCAAAATGAACCCATGGAATAGGCAGCTGTAACTTCATAGCTAGCAAAGTATGTATTCAATATTTGTGCAGTAAGATATTCAGTAAAAAATGATATCCAGTAAATAAAACTGAATATCCGGGGTACCAAATTTTTAAAAATATCAAGAAAAAGACTTGAAAAGATGTTCTGTTAACGAAAAAAACACTGCAGGAGAAATACTTTCTGTAAAGAGAATAAACAACAGACTATTTCAAGGTAATTTAAATACTTTCATCTCATCCTGTCTCTTTCATTCTTTGCCCATAACTCGTGGTCTGTGCACTCTGAAATCTTTCACTCTTCAACCTCTCACAAGCTGATGGTAAAAATCAACAATAGCTCCTTTCTTATCCTTCATATACATTCAGAAACATAGGCAAAGAAACACTCATTCCTCTACAAACTGGAAGTCTCTGCCTGCCTCAAACACCTTCCAAAGCTGCTGTGACTACCAATTTTTGACTATTTATAGGATTAGAAGCTTAGTGTTACATCCATTGTATCCCTTCCGAAAAATATTCCAAAATTATGTACTTGAATTGAGCTACAACCCCTGAGTAAATGATATGTTTAGAGATGTAGGTCAGAGATGAAACTGTTCTTTTCAGTAGGAGCTCATGCGAGATTCACACAGACTTGGACGATAAATGACTTAAGATCTCTAGATTGTTGACCCATTCGCTAAGAAATAACTTTGTTTTCAGCATAGACTTACCTGCTTTTCGAGCATTTTTAGATGTTTGGACTCATGTAAACAAAAATTTAAAGCTACAGATGTCTATATGTAGCTTATCAAGCTATTTTCAGGTTTTCCTTATCAAAAATTCGAATTACTTTCTTTTGATTATGGTTTGAAATGCTGCATAGTAGGGTGGAGGACACTGAAGTAGGCCTTCTCTACCTGAAGCTTTATCCTTGTTGTGGCAGGAAATTTATGCCCTTCAATCTACTATTTAGGATCCTTTTTTGTCCATTTCTATGCTGGAATCTTCAATAATTTTTGCAATCTGAAATATGTAGCTGAGTAGTGAAACAAGGCAGAGAAAACACTATTTGGAAACAATGGCCGAGTGCCTGTGATTTCTGTGATGTTCAGGACAATATATCTGTATTTTAATCAGCTGGTTGTAAATGAAGAAGCATGCCATTGTATGATTAATGAAAAGTTCCAGGTTTAAAGTTATGGTAATATATGTATGTTAGAGATTTCAACTGTTGTGTGTAGCTATTCAAGTTTGCTATTAACATCAGCAGCACTGCACTGAGATTGGAGCTGCTGTACAACCCTCAGCGTAGGGAAAGGTACTTTTATTCAGTGAGGGCACAATGAGGCACCGAAGTGAAGTGAGCATGATTGAACTTTAAACATCATGCTATGTTTCCAATTAACCATTCAGTTGTCATTTCCATAAACCCAAATGTTTTGATAGGAAAAACAATTGCTGTAGTCAGAAAAGGAGTCAGACTTTACACAGATCAGTTCAATAAGCAGGAGGAGTTCTTGATGTGTTATAAGACAGTGGCTTCCCAACTCTTGGGACAAATTGCAGTTTGATCGACTGCCAATAAGTGAGGTCATACTCGTATCTTTTTAATTTGTTTATTTTTAATTTGTGAGCAAAGACTGTGCTCATTAAAGTTAGGAACTCCACACTTCTTTTAGCCAAGAGTTACCATATTCTATATAATGAATTGCGTACACTTCTATCCTTTTCAGTCGTTCATCTAATTTTCCTTGGAATTGCATGAAATACTTTATTATTCAAGTATTTTTCCAGTCTGTAGTCCTTATATTTCTGGTACAAACCTGCATTTGATTACACTCCTATAGTAGATGCTTTGTCATTTTTATGTGGATGTGAACTTGTTGCCCTTTTTGTTTTGTTTTGTTTTGACAGGTAAATGAAATGATTGACCAAGCTAACGAATTGAAATTATTCTCTGTATTTTGGGATTTATAATGACTTCAATGAATTTGAATTACTGTAGAACTTCACAGCTTTATGTTGTTTTCAGGTCTTACCGTAGAGTCGAAAATATTTTCATTATCTATTTTTAGCAAAATAAGTAAATTTTTTCTTTGTTTCTTATTTGTTAATAGTGACATGGCCCTCATTTTCCGTCTTCAGATTTTGGTGGATTAATTATTGAGTTTATTAGGAAAGTACTGAGATGATCTGTTCTTCTCTGCGGCAGATAGATACCAGTGGCTTCATGCCTTGGCCAAAAGGCTAAGCAATATCAGATTGCTGAGGCCTGTGACAGTTAAAATATCCAGATTGTGTCTGTAAATGTTTTCACTTTTGAAAATGTAAACTTGTAGCATTAATGCTGCCATTACCAGAATGTTGCTGGCATTGCTCCTGTGTTAGAAGATAATTACTGGACTCATTCCTGACATGTAACCCTTCTTTTTTCCAGGGAGCTGGATGGAAGAACACACAGAGCTCATTGCTGAACTACTGAAGTTGGGTAAGTTCTGTTGCCTTTGTTGATACTGTGTGGCTTTCAGAATATGGGAGGAGTTGATGGAGAAAGCATCTGTGTAGTTCACATTACTAGAGGAATTTGTTTATTATGCTTTGTACTGAGGTTGTTCCTATTCTTGTGTGCCTGGTAAACAGTTTGATTTTTGATTGCTTCTTAGGCTTTTCAGATGACCTACATGGAACTTTTTATTTTGATTTCTACTGACTAAGGTGTTTTTTAAGTTATTTCCTGCTTTGCCACTCTGTAAAAACATTAAAAATTCACCTTAGCTTGGAGGACTATCACAGGTGCTATGAACCACCCAACACTTCATAATAAATGCATTTCCCAGATAGAGACTAAAGAATCTGTTGAGAGTCTTGGTGTATCTTACTTCTACCTAGATGGGGAGCTAATGCTGTAGACCTGGCCTATAACAGATGGAAAGAAAAAGGAATTACAGTGTAATCCAGGGATCATTTCTTCACCTAGTCAAACACACATTTCCCACCTTTCTGTCCTTCATCCTTTATGGTTCTTCCTCTGTGTTGAAGATGATCCTATGTGGTGCCCCCAAAGCATTATTTTCCCCTTAATCAAGTGCCACACTTTCTTCTATGCAGTACAGGAGCGTATGTTTGGAGCTTTGGTGGACTGCCAGCTCCATTTGCTGTGTGGAGGGGGAGGAAATGCGTGCAAGGACCATCCTTTTCAAGGCTTTCATTCCCTACAGAATGTATTAACAAGTCTGAAAGCAGCTGTGCTTGCTCCTGCTGTAAGAATGGTAGATCCAAAAAAGTGTGACCATCCCTTCCCATGCCATGAGTATCAGTCTAACTACATAATTACGGTTCCTTATTTAGACTCCATCAAGAAGGAGAGTTAAAGAGCAAATCAGAAAATTTTAGAAAGTTATGAAATTAGAGAAAATCAAATGACTGTCAACTAGACTTTCATTACTCCTTATTTATAACAACAACGAAGTTGCAAAGAATTAAGTAGAACACTTGAACTCCTATGAAAGACTTTATGCACTGCATATGTTGTTGCGTTAATGTGAAATACCTGTTTAAATCTGCTTTTTCTGTAGTTTCCTTGTCATACATCTTAATGTCAGCAACATCTGCAATGGAAATGCGGTGCAGATCAGTGCAGATTATCACCAGTTAATAAAGAGTCAAAAGCATATTTTAGGTAGCACAATCTCTTCAGTTGATTTCTATGGTTGATCTACATATATGTTTTCAATAAAAACTTACATTAAATACAAAAGGTATGTACAGCATGGTATGTGAATGATTTTATTTTTGGCATAGCATTCGCTTGTCCAAGATCAAATCCTACGGCTTGGTCTCCTCTTCTGATCGGAGCTCCAAATATTCCTTGTTTATTTAGCAGTGCTCTAAAGAAGGATTTGAGCGCTCATTTTGGCACAGATCTTGCAGGAGAAGTACTCTTAACTTTATGTGCATCCCTATAATCAAGAAGGAAAATAGGAAATTATTCAAATAGAGGATCATTCCTTAAACATTATTCTCAGACTGAGTAGACATCAGGGGGGAATCTTTTCCTCTTAACAGTGTCATTTTATGTTATGTCATTAAAAAAAAAATCAAAATTTCAATAATTTCAACTGGAACTTTTTGGTTGTACTGCCGACTCACTAAGCATGAACTGTAGTTTTCAGAACAATCTCAGAGATGTCCAGAAGTCAAAACAGAAGAAAAGGAAACCATATTCCCCAGCCTCAGAGGCAATTTTGAAAATACAATTCTGGTTATTATTGGATCTTATTATCTATACAAGGCTTCTGCCTTACCTTTGTTACCACAAGAAATATTTTTTCTGAGAGTACTGTTTCTGAAAATGATATTTGTCCCTGATTGATTGCCTTTGAGATGGTGACACTTCTCATTTTATGGAAATATTATAGCACTTTGAACACCAAGCTTCAGAAAGCTCTAGGAGTGAACAAAGAGCTGTCTAGGACACCAAGACCAGTGCTACAAGTTGTGTAGCATTTGAATGGGGGAAAGATGGCCTGCCTCAGTCTCTGCAAGTGTTCCCCACAAGGCTGTTAGCTTCATTTAGTTCTGAGTAACAGGTCAGCATCGGCTGTCAGTCCTGCAGCCACGATAGAAACGGGCCTCGCAGCTTAACGTTTAGTTAGCACCAGCTTTGTTTTCTCTGTGAGCCCTTGAAGCACTCTCACAGTAAGTGCAAACACTTCGGGTGAATATTGCAGAGACAAACAACCCGCTGTTTTCAGGGAAGTGCTTTTAGGATCAGAGTTCTTTGTAGTAGGCCCAAACTACCTGATAGTCAAGGTTTTAAATCGGTGTAACTTTCCCCTGGTACCAAATTATAATTAGTTTTTAGTAATATAAGAATTACTAGTAAAATCAGTATTCTTTGCATCTTCAGTGGTATATATTTGTAGTTGCTGGTATCTGCTGTTATTCGTGTGTGAGCAAATGGTGTATTTGGCCTTAGAGCAGGACAATGTCCCTGTGAGTGCAGCTGCCTAAATGTGTGCTACGAGTGCATGGGTGTGGTGCATCCAGCTCTCCCAGGAGTCGTAGGTGATACAAACACATGTGTTCCTCAGGGATATGTCAAGGCATCATAATACAACGTCCTCCTGATTTAATGGGCATTCTGCTACATTCTGTGTGCCCAAAATAGGAAAGGAAAAGAATAGCCAGACTGTGTTGTTTTGTTTGCAAGTCTTTATCTCTGCCAGGACGTAGAAGTAGTCAGAGCTCAGTGGATTTTTTGTGAGCACTGAGTAGTCTGAACGTTCAGTAACTCAGTGTGAAACCAGCAGCAGCATTGCATAAGCATTGACAATATGGAGTAAAATGCACTTAGATTAAAAAATAAGCAAGATCGGGGGATTTCTTGCATACAGCAGGCCTAGACATTTCAGAGATGAAAATAAGCAGATTTCTGAGGTTCTGAATGCAAATCTAGGTGGAACCATTTGAATTTACAAAATAAATAAATAAACTATCCCCAAATGAAGCCCTACTTGAAGGACTGAACATGCCGGTAGCAAGTTCTGCTTCAGAATCCAAGAGATAAAGTATGTTAGCGTTTATCAGTTAGTCTAATTTATTCACTGTCATTGCTGTATCACAACCTTCTGTTTGATTTTCTTATAAACTAATAATTTCCTGAATGAACTAATACTGCCATAACCACTAGTACCTCTGCCTTGTAGAAGTTTTTTATTGTTGTGTATGCAACTAAATTGAAATATCTTTCACTTGAAATATTGACTTTAATATCTCATTTGAAAAATTCATGAAGCCTTTGATGTTAAATCCATACTCAATTTAGCCAAATGCCATTAGAATATGCAATATGCCTGAATACAGAGAGCATTATTGTCTGTGTTTCTGCAGAAGAATTACATTTTATGACTGTAACGTCAGGATCTTTTTTGGATTTGTTCATGAAGAAAAGAAAGAGAAAGGCAGCACATTAGAAGCAAAATGAAAAGTGGTATTGATTAGGCTCTCATTTACCCTCTCTTTGCTTGAATCCCTAAATGCATGGAAATAAGGGTTGTGCCACAGCAAGTAACAATGCTCTGTAATGAATGGAACAATCTTTAGAAAATTAGTGTAAACATGTATGATAGTGCACAGATGTTGCTCCTAGTAACTGTCATACATTTATTTTACATCTCCATTTACATACATCTCTTTATTTCCTAATAGTATCATAATAGAAACATGACAATAGTTAATGATTTCATAAAACATGGAATGTAAAGCTGACAGAGAGGTAGAACATTAATTGAAACCTATAGCTATAGTACATTAGAATTACATCTCCTAAATGACTCCTGATAAAAATATCCCTCTTTTACAGAGAAAGACAAAGACAGGTAAAAAACTAGGCTTTCAACAAATTAATTTTTTTTTCCAGTAAAACAGACTGGCAAATGTTGCAAAATCTCCTGAGTGCTAATAGAATGGTATTTGCCTTTAGTAATTTATGGGCACTTTTCCTCCAGCTATCGATCACAGTTGAAAAAAGTAAACTGCATTAACATTTTAGGCAATAATGGCTCCAGAAAATGTTTGATTTTTATCACTACCAAAACTGATGTCATGAGACTTGGTTCTTCAGCAGAAGTGGGAGAGCTGAGTGCATCCAGACTGTAGTGTGTTTATGCAAGTGCCCAGATCTGACTGAACAAACTGGATGTTAACCAATGTTTTGAGCTTATTGTTATCCCAAAACATTAAAAGTAAGTCGATGGCACAAGTCAGGAGATTGCTGTGCGGCAGCGTAAGTGGGTGTCCAAAGCACCTTGGGGTCTCTGAGGATTCCGATGAACGCTGAAGGAAGGGGCTGAGGGAGCGCTGCTCTCTGCCCCCATCTCCTGGCCAGTGCCTGGGACACAAACTGCCTCTACTTCCTCTGCTGCCGGCTTTGCCAAGCCTACACCTCAGCCGAGGGGACAATCACAGCCATTTTAAGCAAGCTCATACCGGAAAAATAGCACAATTTAAAATTTCCAGAGGGCAACTGGACCTTAATAATCTTATGTAGATGTATAATAAAGTGGACGGTGCGAAATTCCAGACTAAGGGAGCTGAGAGCTCTGTGAATAAATTCAGAGCGTTAGTGCCTGGGCTTTCATGCTTGGAATTAGGGGAAAGTGTTTTGGTCAGTGATGATGTTGACAGATAGTCCTGAATGCTCTAGAAAAGTGTGTTATACAGAATGCTGACTGGACTTGAATTTCTGCAGAATATTTATATATTATGAGAGGAAACAGCGTCATTTCAATAGCTAACAGTTTCAAAATGCCAGTGTTAGTGTTAGCAGCTGAACTTACTGCTTTATTATTGGGAAGCAGTGTTGTATGATAGATTGACTTTGAAAGTGAAATTAGAGTTGAAGTTTCAGATTTTAGGTTAGATTTCTGGTTTTACCATAGGCCTTTACCATTTGCAGAAATCTGTGATCTACAAAAGTGAGTTTAATGAAACTCCTTCTTACATTAATGTTATTGTAGATGACAGCATAGCACAATAGATTGATACTTGATTTCTGTATAATTAGTTTTGACAACAATGAACACATGGAATTAGTGTACAGACTGAAACTGCAATCTTTCAGATTCCTTTCATTGCTCAGGTTATTCCATACTTTTATGTCTTTGGAGCAATGAAATTGTATTGCTGTTTGGTCATATGTTAAATTAATTGTGACAAGTTAAAATAGATGTTAAAGAGAGCATCCTACAAATTAATTAACAGTTGATTAGTACCGTTTATATTTTTTCGTAAGAAGAAGAATCTCGTATATTCTGAGTACAAAGGAAAGTTAAATATTTCCACATGCTGGAAGAAATTTTTGAGTTGAGGATCATGTAAATGATGCAATCTGTATTATGTAGAACCAAATTAATGTCCTCGCTTGTGTTTTCGACAAATGTGCAAACGTTTCTTGGAGATCTCATACCCTAGTGCTTTTTCTTCAACTGAAAAAAAGAACATCAGAACCTCCGTGCCTCAAAAGATTATTTTTTACATTATGCCAAAAAAATTATGAAATAGTCTGATATATATATACTAGGATGTAGCGTATAGTTTATATGTGTACCACTGAATCTGATACAAGTGAATAAAAACTTATTAGAAAAATCCATTTGCCATGCCTGAAGCCTTTACAGTGAACAGTTTTACAGATCTCATTTTTCAGATCTGAATTTTATTTCAGAAGCTTTGCAGTATGCTGACTAATGAAGAATTGTGAGAAAGCACACAAAAGTTGTATCAAAAAGAAAGTAACTTTCAACTGCAATTTAGAAATATCACACAAATCAGCATGTGGCTATACACCTGTGCGTATCAAACATGGAAACAAAGTGCATCCTTTTTTTGGATCACCTACTCAATGGTGTTGAATTTCTGACTTTTAGTTTCAACCAGGTAAGATAACATGGCCTGTTCAGCCCATATTATTAAAGAAATTGGTTCACCTATTTGATTTCATGTCATTGTAGTTCCAACCATTCATTTATTCAATAAACAGTTTGGTATGTTCTGAGAAATAATGAATATTGATTAAAAAATCGATCACTTATTAAGAAACAGTCTAAGGGAAATTGTTTATCCAATCAATTTTAATTTTTGATTTGTTATTTATATTTTCCAATTTAATCCACCCCTCCCTTAGGCTCCCCAACTACCAAGCAAATCAGGAGGAAGGGCAGAGTGATACTGGCAGCAACTGTGCAAAGAACACAAAACCTAATGCATTCGTTTCAGATTAGACTGGTGGAAATAGGCCATAATAAAGGAGACTGTGATTGAGAACTGTGGATACATTACCTCATGCACCTTTGGCTATTGCACCGAATCTTTAACTTTTAATATGATTTATTAGGCTCTCTGCTTCCTCCCTATTACATCAGTTAACTCTGACACTGTCAAAACACAATAGTTACAAAAATATTTCCGGTTTCATCTAAGCTGGCAGAGATTCTGAGCATGGAGGCTGAATGCACAAGGCAGTGAGAGAGACCTCTACAAGAGCTCTGGAACATGTATCCATTCTCTTGATGAGACCTAAGCTGTGAACAGAGGTGCTGAATATCTGTTTTTGCAAGGAAACAGACAAACCAGCTGATCCATTTCATCTGAATGTGTGCACTGATTCTAGTTTCATTGTTCATTACACTAATGAAGAAAACTGCCTTGATACATACAGGCAATGGATAAATATTTCTCTATCCCTGGTGACTAGTTTAGTCTCTTTGGGATTTTCATGTAGAAGTTGGAAAAAATTTGTCTTAGTTCTGCCTTTGATGTTGCCCGAGTGAGGAATCTTCCCTGCCCACCATAGTGTGTGAGCAAATGTAGTTCTCCTTTTTAATAAAGCAGAGGCATGCTAGTCTCTTCATATTTAAAGTTGGTATTAACTATGCTTTGCCCACCTGATATTCTCCCATACCTAACTTCATGTCAGAATACTATTTTTTAAGAAATATGGAGATACATGTGTAAAGAATGGGGTAGATATTTTAGGGATTAAAAGTTTTCTTAAAGGACTTTCTTTCATGGGGAAAGATGTGGAAATACTACCTGCAATCCGTCACACTGCTTTTGTGGGCCTTGAGTTGATAAATAAAAACTCACCTTCCTGTGAATAGATGAAAATTGAGAATGCATGAGAAAGAACCAAATAGGCAGAGCCAAAGGCTGGGGCTATGTGGTCTGAGATCTACAAGGGAAGGAGGGTGCCTTTTGTGGAGGGGTGTCCTACAAAGGGAGGAGATCCAGTCCTTGTGTGTATTTCAGCCCCCGCGGAAACCCAAGGCTCTAAGGTATGATTAGCAGTGTTAAGTAATCAAACCTTATTCATACCAATTGTGTTGTTAGTCCTTCAAGTATGGAAGAGTAAGGGAAAAACTAATTTTTTTTTTTCTCTAGTAAACAAACATATTATCTGAGAGTTGAGAGTTCAAATTGTACATAAAAGCAAAACTGCTGTTACCTTGCTTGTGTAGTCCTCCTGCCTTTTAAAATTCTGTGGGAAATTTTAACTGGCCATGTTTATGATCAATCTTATGGGGAATTTTTAAAGTTGGCTTTATCCACTATATTTCCTGGCATTCTGCTTGTTGATGACCTCACTTTCCTCTTAATTTTTATCTTCTTTCATCAGTTTTTAAGGCAGATGAGGTATCCCTTGTCTTTCATTTCATTTATGTTCATTCACAAAAGAACTGTGATCTGCTCTGTGATTGAAATTAAAAGTCCCGATGTTTTAAAATGTCATTTTAATGCTTAAAACAGAGGTTGTAGTGTAAGAAACCATGACCAGAATGAAGTTAAGTACAACATTTACAAAAATGTTTAAAACTACTCGAAGACAGCAATGCTTAGTTTTGCAACTCGGGGATGTATACAACAGACTTCCCTAAGGTGTCTCATGGATCCAGTTCTACTCCCTGATGATATAGCAGCAGATAGCAATAAAAAATTTTTGGCTGACACCAGTTGAGGAGAGTTTGCAAGCACTCAGAAGATTAACTTTAGAATTCTAAAGATCTTGTTAAGTATCGAGGGAAAATAAAAACAGGGTTTAATTACAGGATGCACGGTCAGAACCCTCAGATTTAAAATCTGGGAGAAAATTACGCCTTGAACTGTGAGACCTGAGATTCAATACTCTGCCTGAGTTTTGGTCAAGATAAAGACTTGTGAAACAGAACAAACAAGCCTCCTTGATTTACCTAGCTAAGAAAAGACTGAGGGGGGATGAATAAGTTCTACATGATTGCTATGAATAGGATCGTGACCAGTTGTTCCCTATGTTCACTAAGCGCAGGGCAAGATATTCTTCTTCAGTGTGTAGGAAAAGAAATTTGTATTACAGATCAGGAAAGAAGCAATCTTTCATTCTATGATGCTAATTAGGGGATGGGAGCAGCTATTTTAGGAGGCTGTGTAATTGTCATAATTTTTAAGAAACAGGTTATACAGGAATTTACAGATTATGCCTTATTTATATTGGACCCTTCTTCAAATTACAGAGCTGCACTGGTTGGCCTATTTAGCTTCTTTTCCTTTTCCTTCTTTTCCCTGGTAGCATTCCTTGATTAATTTAACTGTTGATTACTTCTCCCAGATTAAGTCTCTGAATAAGAAATGGTTAAATAATTTGGAGACTATAAATTAGTAGTAGTAGTACTACTACTACTACTACTACCCCCCATCATTTTTTGTTTCGTTCATTTCATTGCGTTCCTATATTTGGGGGCAGACATATAGATGGTATTAATGAACAGATGAATAGCTGGTGAGGGAAGATAAGATATAAGGACAGTTTGCTACAGAGCAAGTTAGACTCAGGTGTTTCTGTGTGTTTATCATCAGACTAATAGTGTGAAAAGTTGGATGCAAACACCCAGCTATTATTCCATGAAACCTTTATCTCCTGTAGATGTGATCACTGCAAAAAAAGGTAATCAATATTGGTTCTACCTCAAGTTTCACCTGATGTCATCTCTGAGTAATCATTAAATATTCAGGAAGAGTAAGACAGTACTAAATTGCTTCACACATCTGGAAAATGAACTGCATTCAATGTAATACATTGAAAGAGACCACAGAAGTGTTGCACGGTACCTTGACTTTCCAACGAACAGGTATTTCTATAGGTAACCACGAAAATAGATCTAGAGATGAAAGTTCTCTAAGCTTTCCTCCAAGTCTGCAAAAGATTTTGATTAACTTGGAGTAGCAATAAGCTTTGTTTAAAGGTAAAGCCCAAACACTGTATATATTTGCCAATTCCTGGCTAGTTAAATTTATTTGCATTAGATTACCACAAAACAAATGTAACAGCCTGGAGAACTGTATCCACTGTGTTTATGTTAAAGGAAGCCATGAGTTTGAACTGAAAGTCTTGTAGAAAAGGAATTATGGTTACTTTTTCTAGGGCAATTGTTCTTTTGAAAAACTTACATATACATTCATACTTCTCTGTCATGACTCTGCCAATCCTTCTGGAAGGGTTTTTCCCACAAGGACTCCCATGTGTAATGCAGAATAGTCCTGTTGCAGCCACTCCTGAGTGTAAGCAGAGGCCTATTCTGTTTACAGCATCAGGTACTGTAGTTAACTGATGTTGCGATGATTTTGAGTAATTTTAAGAAGTTATTTGTGTTAACTTCTTCATGAAAATGTGAAGAGCTGGTTAGAAAGTACATTTATTATTAGTGAACAGCCTTGATTCATTAGGACCCTATGTGTCAGTCTCTGTGTACTAAAGGAGTCTAGACCCCTTAACGTGTGATACGACTGTGTTGTGAATTGTTCCAGTTTATCATATTTTCTGCATTATTCTAATCTTCTCGGTATGAATGGAATTGCATCCCCTTTTGCTTGACAGCAAAGACAAACATCAAGCTGTCCAGAAGATAGAGTGCCATTTTATGCCTCTTTTGAAATTCTTGATGGGATGGGCACAACATCAGCAAACACTCAAGAAAAAACCTCCTGACCCTCCAATTATTCTTGCTGACATTTTTATAATAATTTCCTTTTCAAGAAATACTGAGTCCTTTGTCTCAGAACAAAAACAAAACCAAAACACCCAAAAAACAACCTCAAATTTTATTTAATCGTTATTTGGTCAGAACTTGAATTTTACAATAGTCCTAATTTAAATTAAATTAGTGCTCAGAATGTTATGTTTTCCCCACTACAATCCTTAAAATTTAAGCAAAGCATATTATACTTGAATCATTATGTTAAAATGGCTGTTTATGATTGTTTTAAACCAAATGGTTTGAACCAGCTTTATTCCCAGTCTCACATTAAATATCATGCACACTGCTGCTGTGTAATTGTGGCTACACATTTTCGAATGTTCCTTATGTGTACAGAATGGAGAAAAATCATATTACCATGTTATTCAACATGAAAAACTATTAAAGCCTGCAATTCAAATATGCCTTTTTGAGACTATTGAATTAACAGAGTTAGATTAAAATATAAATGAACTTGTTAAGTAATATTTTATTTTCAAAACCCATTTCCTCTTTATATTATTTATACAGTTGGCGTGTTTGACCAAGAGAATTGATATATTGTCCTCAATAGGGTAAATATCCACTGTGATTACTCCTTTAATTGCCAGAGCCATCTTTCTCCTTTCAAATAAAGCAGATTTAAGAAAATAAGTCTGTTGTTGTTCCTCCAAGCACTGTGCTGTATCCATAAGATGAGCCTGTCCTTCCTGTTTCTGTGGAAAATCATAAAGCTTATAGTCCGTGCCTACAGTAACTTTTTGCAAGCACAGTGTATTAAAGCACCCTCTCCCTCTGTGCCTGCGCCCTGTTAGACAGGAGGTTGCCAGGCTTTACTGCCACCTGCTAACACCAAGCTGTGCACAATGGATTCTTTGGAGTTCATGGCTGAGTATCCTGATAACAAGATAAAAATAATGCATGGTGTTAAAAACATCAGAGACTCAATTTAAAGGGATGGAAAGGATAGTGTTTATTCACATTCCGAGGCACAAAACTGCGTATGTTCACCACACAGTTTGGGTGCTTAATAAGCTCAAGTCCCAATGAATTGGTTCTTGACAGTTATGAATGGTAGACTGGCTGCATTAAAGCAATGAGGGAGCTAACAGCAGGTTTGCAACTGGGTTTGAATAAATCATCAACCAAACATATAACGGCATTGTAACAGTAGGCCAAAACCTCTCCAGCCATGTGATTGCTAGTTGCCAGGAGACCATGAATCTTGGGCATTCTGAAAATATTGAAATAATTTTAGCTGTCTCAAATTTATAGAACCTCTGGAAAAATCTAATACATTAAAATATATTAAAATATAACTACTTTGTCAGGGTACACATAAAGCTTTTAGACAAAATATGGCTTTTTAACTAAAACAGTTTTTTTGCACATTGATTTGCTTTCTTTTGTATGATTTATAATGTATTTAGAAAGAATATTTGCAACATGTGATGCAGTATTTAAAATCTTGACTGTAGTAACTCCTGTAACTCCGTCCCTCTAATGAACACATGCAAAATTATCATTGGCCTCTTAGGTGTCCATCCAGCCATCCCTTTTTCTTACATGGGTAACACGGGTAACTTTACACTTTAAAGGGGTCCAGTGGAGGTCAAATGCTCTGCTTTTGTGTTTAAATTTAATTGCACTAACAAGCCTTTATAAGCTGAGATCTAATACTCTGTTTGCAGTTATGTTTCCTGTAAAAAATTATGTCATTGCATCAAATCCAGGCTTTTTGTCTCCTCCTTCAGAAGGAATGTTGCCAGATGTGTATCTGTGCTATCCACAGATGCAATGGATACGGGATAGGCCTGATTTACAGTGGGATTTTTAGGCTGTCTTCTAGTTTTGGGGATTGAATGTTGAACTTGATTGAATTGGCTTACAAAGATAGATATTTAGTTGTCTGATGTGGCGAAGAGGAGAGTGTCAGAATGACTCTTCATAGGCTGCTCATCTGGTTCACAAGCCATCTCCTGGAAAAGCAGCAATTAATGCTCACCACCAGAACTGGCTGCACAACTCGGGATAAGTGTGGGAGACCTCAGAGACTGTTCAGAGCAGCTGAAAGATGGAGGCTTCTCTTTTCTAGTTTTGCCACAAATTTTCTTTGTATGACTTTGGGCAGTTGCTTCGTTTTCCTGGTAATAGGGAAGACTTCCCTTTCTCACAAGAGTCAGGAGAAAGAGTTATTTGCTGATTGTAAGGCTGTTGTATTTTGTGACCGTAAGGCCACAATTAGTTGTTAACTTCCACTGGAAGAAATAACAGGAAAAAAAATCTGATGATTTATGAAGTATAAATTCATGGTGTATTTAAATTCTGCCTTAAATAGATACAATGAATATACTAATGATATTCCTTTTGTAAACTGAAATATACAGACCTAAGAATTTCTTTCAACGCAATATATTTTTGCAAGAATTCAATCAACTGAGTTTTTTGGTTCTTTTAGAAGAATTCCCTTTCTTTAAGACAGGAACATAATAAAATAGGCACTACGCAAAGCTTGGGAGAGAGAAATGGAGTGAGTGAAACTAAGGGCATGTGAAGAACAGTCACTATCCAGCAACAGCAGCAAAACAGTTTCAATTTTCTGGATTATTAATTCAAATTCACATGCACATGCCAGTTAAAATTAAAGGCCTTTTTTTACGGCTCTAGTTTAAATTAAAGATTATATTCTGCTCCACAAGTCTGAATTAAATAGCTTATTTTGCACACCAAGCTCTCATTTTAAAGCTAATAAAGAAAAGACATAGCATGTACGTGCAAGCTTAAGACAGGAAGGGTCTAAATTACTACACCTGTTTCACTTGGGAGCTACTTTATTAGTGTTACAAAACTTGGCTTTCAATTTGGCAGTCAGAAGCACATTTAGAACAAGCATTTCTTTGTTTTGACAGAAAGGCTATGGTAAATGAATGACGTTTGAGCGAGGTGTGAAATGTGAAGGTACAAAATTAACTGGTAAGATAATTACTGTTCTAATTCTGCATAAACAAGCATTTTGAAAATCATTAATAGTTCAGGGAAATAATGTTAGTGATTAAATAAGGTGGTTTGCATCACTGAGCACAACTAAGCTGCTTTAATTACATTTGAAAGCAAGGGAAAGTAGCTAATTAAAATTAGCACAGGGTTCCTGAATGACCAGCATTGCATTGTTGCCCTAACCTGTTTAATTGCTTGTTTATTAATAATATGTCTTTATTTTCCCCTCTTCTGCATTTAGCAAAATTATTAAAGAAGCTAAAATGTGTAAAGAGAATCTATATATACTTATCAGAATATGCAATGCAGATGTAACCCAGGGAATTACTTACAAGAGAAGCCAACATAATTCAAAAACTGTAACTTTTCTTCATGTTTTCTTCCTGAGTCACATTCCTATGTCAATCACGTCCATGGACAAGAAAAATGGTCTTTGGCACAATTGCTGAATTGCAGCATTTTGTAGCTTTATTTGCTTTATTTTTAAAATCGCTTGAATCATTAGCTAAAATATAGGTAATAAATCTAAGAGTAATCAATAATAAGTTATGGAAAACATGAGCAAAAATGTAATCCAAATTAGAAGAAGGCTTTATGTTGTCTCAGCCTTTTTTTAACTCAACTTGTGCTAAATTTACCAGCTGCAATAGATAGGTCTGTTCTCAGGAAAGACAAAACTCAATATCCCAAGGTTTCCAGCATATTTGTCCTCCAGTTAAGGAACATCTGTATTAGACATCTGACTTTCTCTTCCTAGTCCCTCGTGTGCTGTTTTAAGTTACACTTTATTAGCATAAACCTATAGGAAATAGTTGGGAGAGGTGTTAATCTACACACTTGAAGCAAATATACAGTATAATACAATGAAGACAACTAAAAATAGAGTAAAATGCTAATTTATTTTTTCGTATTTAGCCATAATCAAGTCAAGTTAAAGCAGACATGATGTTTTCCACGTTGATTTAGTATTTATAGTGTACCTCTGATGTGAAAGGCTCAGATGCATAATAATTTACATACATATACATTTTAAACAGTGAAAATTCATAAAAATGTGAAGTTCTATATGGAAAGGTAGCAGATCCCTATGAAAGCAGGTTAAATCATGGGAATTATGCTTATGGAACTGATAAGCAATTAAAATAAGGAGTTAATTTTAACTTCATGAATAGTAGAGAATATTCAGCAGACGGTACATACATTATTTTATAGGTGCATATTTTTATGAACAAAGAGGAGGGTTCTGCTCTGTGTTATAGGATGGTAAAGAAAGATCCAAGTCACAGATTTCAATGAGATTTTTCTGCTTCAAGTCTACACAAACTATGTGATCAGCATTTTGAGCCATAGTATATGGCACCAGTAACTTTGAAGGTTGTAGAGAGATAGTATTGGTGAAAGTGGCATAGAATCACTGTTCAAGCGATTGTTGAGTCTGAGGGATATGTGACAACTTCTTTAGTAATCAATGTGGTGTATAATTAATGGTGGCATTTCTTTGTGTTCTGGCAATGGATAAATAGAATTTTGGTGTTGTTCTTTAATGGCGAGATTCCCTGGCCTTCTGGTGGGTCATGGTCATCACAATTATGATTAAAACCTTTCATTAACCTTTCTATAACCTATTTCCTCAAATTAATATCTGTAAAATTGTAAAAGCCACAACCCCCCCACTATATGAAGAAGAGACTAACAAAATTTATCAGACATTATTCTCATAAGTGATGCAAATTATTCCTCTTCCTATTTATCATATTCCTATAACCACTTTTATTCATGTAGGGTTCTGCTAAAAGTGTTCCGATAGATTTAAGTTGCAGAGGTTTAAGATTGTGCAGTCCCCAAAGAATCTACTCTACCCCTCTACTCCAGTGTTGGGATAGATCCCCTCCCACCTGCCATGGTCCACAGCAGTATTTTCAGACTCGTAAGGAGTGTGGGCCTGCCTTCATTCACAGGAGCCTGTTGCACCACATCTCTGCTGCAAGGAGGTGAGCTCACGTAGGTGGCAGTGAGAACGTGGGAAGCTTTGCTCCTGCATCTACCAGAGCCTTACTGTAGTTCACCAGTCCCCACTCAAAGCAGGACTTACTCACCTACTGATAATGGGAACACATTTTCTCCGCCTTGACACAAGGCGCTTTTTTCTTCGTTTTCAGAATATTGATATGACATGTAAATAATATTGCTAAGAGAAATTTTTAAGATGAGTAGTGAATGAAATTGTGGAAGATGTTTTCTATTCCCTATGTCTTTTTGCTAGTTTTAGTATAATCTGAGGAAGTTCTCTGCTTTGGGGAGTCTGTGTTATTGAAGTATCTAAATAGGCCAAAATCTTTTAATTGTTTAACTCTGAAATATCCTGGAGTTGTAGTTGTAAGTGCTCTTAATCCTATTTATAGAAATAATCCCACTCACTTGCTCAAGGCACAGAGGAAACAGTGGCTTGAACTAGTACATTGACATCTAATGCTGTTACTGCTGGCCGATACCGTCTTTCTTCCTCTGCAAGCCTGGGCTCTTGGTTTCCCTTTATCCTGGAGACATGAGAGCATACTACAGCAAAAAGCGAGCCCTTTATAGAATAATTTATTCCTCTGACATGTGCTAGCACTAGAAATACATTGCAATTGAATTTAATTGATATGGAGAAAGGGCCAATCCTAAAATGTGATGAGACCCTGTAGGAGGTTTCAACCAGTCAGATGTTTGCTTACAACCTGATAGAGGCAGAGAAATAAATATCTGAAGCAAGAAGATGTGACTGACTGATCTAGTGACAGACTCGCTTCTGGTATTTAGTGAGCTGAGCAAAATACTTCCAGCATATACCGGAAGCCTTGTATGGTACAACACAGCTGCTAGGTGCTTGTAGCCTTCTATTTTGTGGAAACTGAGATTTACAGGGGAACAGGGATTTGATTGTACTTTATGTACTTATAATGCCAATTTAAAATTAGAATGACAAACAAATAAATAACTCCTATATTTATAACCATAAACAATTAAGGATAATAATTTGTGTGGCATCTTACCTTTATTTAGCATTAATGAAGAACATGATCATCTTGTAGAACATCCCAACAGGGGAGTCACAAGAACTTAGTAGAGAGCGATGGCAGTAAGCGTGATCTGATTAACTGTGGCATTTCACTGTGTTATGGCAGTAGTGTTAAAGCAATGTGTTGAGGGGGTTTAATTGTTAAAATTGCCATTTCTCTTGCCCCTTTCCTTCATCATGGTCACTGCAATCACGACTGAAACCTTTCATTAACCTTCCTCAATTTAATTCAATGCTTTGAGCTAATAGCATTAAAACATGAGATGTACAAAATGTGTGTGCCATTTTACACAGTGAAGTGCCTCACCTCCCTGCTCTCTGTAGTTGGGGAAAAAGGTACGGTACTTACTGGCTTGTGGAAAGCATGTCTTAAAGGCACGATTTTGAGCACTCTGAAGAGGCTCGCGATGTAAGTCATGGGTTTTTTTCCCCCTTTTACAACCCAGATAAGCACTGACAAACTGAGTTTTGTGCTGATGAAGGGTGTATAACTGGTGAAACATTGTGCCAGATATACTCAAGCTAGGTGAGAGACAAAAAAAATCTTAATTGGAGCACACAATATCATAAGGAGGTGGAAAACCCAGTTTTGATGGTATAAGCAAATAACTGTATCATCCTAACACCAAAGAATGACACAAAACACCTTACAAAGGCAGGCTCTCTGCAGCCAGTGACCTGCAGAGTAGCAGAAATTTGGAGAGAGATTAGCAAAATCCTGAATAGCGTTGGAAGTCTAACAGTTTCTATAGTAAATAGAGGTCAAATAAACAAGCATGCTTTTGTATCAACCAATTTAGACTGGTTAAATGTCAGTAGAGTTAGTGGCATCCCATGTGGCCTTCATTGCTCCTTGTGGTAAAAACCTTTCTAGGTCGTATAGCTGATAATCTGAGTGCACCTGTCAGCAAAGTGTGAGCATAAATAATCTACCACTGGCCAACTTTTGCCAGTATTCTTAACAACTTTGATCCAGAGTTTGGGTCTTGCAAAGAAGCAGTGATGATTATGTAGCAGATGATTCATCTCCAGCTGGGCAAGGGAGGTGATTGTTCTTCTCTGCTCTGCACTGCTGCATGCTCACCTTGAATTCTGGGGGAAGTTTTGGGCATCATAATGTAAGAAGAATTTAAAGCTATTAAAGAGTGTCCAAAGGAGGGCAACAGAGATGGTGAAGGGTGTTGAGGGGAAGCCATATGAGGACAGGCTGAGGTTACTTGGCCTGTTCAGCCTGGAGAAGAGGAGACTGAGGGGAGACCTCATTGCAGTTACAACTTCCTCATGAGGGGAAGAGGAGGGGCAGACGCTGATCTCTTCTCTGAGGTGACCAGTGACAGCACTCAAGGAAGCAGCATGAAGTTGTGTTAGGGGAGGTTTAGGTTGGATATCAGAAAAAGGTTCTTCACCCAGGGAGTAGTTGGGCCCCTGAAGAGCTCCCCAGGGAAGTGGTCACAGCACCAGCCTGACAGAGTTCAAGAAGCCTTTGGACAAAGCTCTCAGGTGCATGGAGGGATTTTTGGGGCTGCCCTGTGCAGACCAGTTGGACTTTGATGATCCTTGTGGGTTCCTTCCAACTCAGGATAGTCTATGATTCTATGATTTTATTTGTTTCCAAAAAAGGAGAAGCAAAAATCCAGAGTTTTATATTTTGTAGTCTTTAGGAGTTTTGCAATATGTTGTAGGCTCAAAGTGCAGTAATATATGATATATGATATATTCTGAAACAATGCTGCAACTGTATTTCAAATAAATATAATCTACTTCTGATCTAGAGGGAAAAAAGCACATAAATAAAATAGCTCAATACAATCCTGTTTAAGTATGGTGGAGGTGACAGTGAGAGACAAGAATCTGTATGTCTTTTGGACATGGTGGCTAATTAATATAAAGCATATGGTTATATACAACATCAGGAGAGGATTGTGTACAAATGGCCAGGTTAAAACAACCCTTTTAACGGCCAGCTGTTAAACAGCCAGCAGCCTATAGCTGCCTCTCCTTCTCACAGATACAGACAGAGCCGTATCAACCTGTCATCTCAGAGCAGTAGAAATAAGAGATAATATTGGGCATCCAGTACTAGAAAGAACTAGAAAGAATGGCATGTACTCTAGGTAAAGCAAGTGAATATGAATCACTTGAGGAATTCTGTTCCTTAGTTTGGCAACCAAGTCAACACACAGGTCTTCCCAAGCAGAGACCTAATAACATAATAAAAAAATCACGTCCTCTGACTCATGATCCTAATTCGTTCCATTTATAACCTGAGCAAAATAAGCTAAGGGTGAAAACAAGTCATATCCTCATTTCAAAGAGGATCTGTGAAACCTTTTGCAATATGTAGGCATAACAAGTTCATGCCTTGCTATTTTCACAACATATGGTTGTGAGATTCAAATCAGACTGCATCATCTACCAAGAAAAATTTCCTTTCAATGAAGTGGAGAGACTCTAACAAAACAAACATGAATGGATTTTGAGACTTTGATACTCATAACTTCCTCTCATATGAATGTGATGGGGGAAATGGAAGAACTCTGTCTTTATTTGGTCTGGATTTTATTCATAGAGAAAAGAATTAAAACGCCCAAACATCATGGAAACCGGCACAGCCATAACAACTGTGACCTCTTTCTGCCATAACTGTGTTTTAAAGGAATTATCTGTGTAATATCAATTTGTTGATAATATCAATTGACTCTCACTGGATTTGGAAAGCCAAATCAAAAAATGTCCAATCTAAACAAATTAAAGACAGTTTGAGGATGGTGCTTAGAATGCCAGTCAGAAGAAGAGAACAAGTCATCATGAATTATAAATCAATCAAAATAAAAAAGTTCATCTTCTAGAAGGCACAACAATTGCCAATGCAATCTACATAAATGACTGGAGAAAAGTTGGTGCTCTAATAAGTAACATCAGTAGAACTGCTTTGATAGAGAATCAAAGAACGAGAGAAGTGTCATCTGAGCAGAGTAACTGGTAGGCTCAAATGAGAAATGGCATGAAACCCTGCCATTTTTTGGTGAGTTCTCACTTAATGGACTGAGTACACAGTAAGCACAGAAACAGCAAGGACGTTGACTGATTTGCATACCAGAGCCTAGTAGATAATTTCTATATTAAAATTTGAGTTACCTTTTTTGTGTTCTTTTAGATGTTACCAGTGTGTGTCTGAGGGGTGCTTTTAATCACTATTTTCTCTCCTGTCTATTGCCTAACACTTATGCCTAATCCTACACTTTTGGAGATTGTTGGCCGAGCTCCTATAGTATTAAGCAATTACTAGTGATTTCTCAGAGCTGTACTAAGTTCTTTTAATTAACATCTTATATGTCAAATTCATTTGTGACAGTCAATTTTTGTTGCCATCTGCCTACCAGTAAATGTATTTGTATACAGCCTACCAGCCCCTCTTAAAATCCAGTGAAAAAGAAATTATTATTTAGCGTTCAAGCCTATCAGCCCTTTTAGATTTTCTACTTGTTTCTTTAACAGCAGCGGGAAAGTTGGGGGTTTTTTTTCCATAGAACTATAGTGGCATGAGTTGGACATCTCTGTTCTGAAATCACCTGGCTTTGGGGCGTTAAGTAGGACCTTTAACATTGTTATTTATGTTTAATTTTACATAGCATTGAAATGTTACCTTGCCCTAAGCTGTGGAAGTCACTGCTATCCTTTCCAGTAGCACTTTTTAGCACCCTGTCCTTGACTTCACAATCCTCAAATGCCAAGCTTGGAAATCTGCTTCTGGCAGAACAAGATCTCTTCATCTTTGGGGTCACGTTCCAGGCTTTTGTTTAGTCACAAGTTTGGTTTGGATTTATCTTCAGTATGTCTACTTGAATATTCAAAAAATCATCAGCTAGTCTAATTTGTTTTTTTTAAAGTCATGTAAAAGACTGATTTGCTTTGACAGGTGGATCAGAAACAGAATTGTAGCTATTTTATCTGGACCTAATTAAACAACCTTCATTACTGGCAGGTATGTGTTTATGATGACTAGAAATTAGCTTGATTGGAATTAAAACTCAAAATATAAGGCATTGAATTGACTTGTTTTTGAAAAATATGCGGTTTAAAAATATATCTGTGAAGTACATTTTTAAATGTGGCAAGTGCGTGTCTAAATTTTAAATCATGCCCAATTCCACTTTGTATTTTATGTTAATGACACTTGTCACAGGTATTCATGAGGATATTGCCAACACATATAAAATGGCACCACACTAGTTCAGAATTACGAGACTTTAATAAAACATTAGGAACAGTCCTTTTTTCTTCTTGCAGGCACAGAAATTCTGCAGTATTTTGTGTGGTGTATTTGGGATGAATTTCAGTCATGCAAATGAGGCCAGCATGAGACAGGTGCAATGCTTATGCCCTCAGAAAGGGGTTTACTGGATCTTAAAGTAATGCTCGCATATTGGTCCTGTTTCAAAGAGTGCACTTACTTCCAACTGGTAAAATAAACTCTATGTCTGTTGAATTAAGGGATCATTTCTCTCACTGCCCATTGCAACTCCAGCCTGTGGAACAGATGTCACACCACCTCTGTGTCACTGGAATGGCATGCTAATGTCATTAAATCCTATGATAAGTTCTCTTTGTCCTATTTGCCTTCTCCTGTGGTGAATCTGGGCGTAACTTTTTAGTAAAGTCTTCCAGTGGCCCTGACTGTTCGCCCAGTCCAAAATGCTGCCTGAGGGTTTCAACACCTACCTTAAAATAACCTAAGTGTACACATGCAGATGAAATATTTGAGTGCATATTGCACTGTTAAGGACTTCTATGCCACAGTTTTCTATGGCTGCTCTGATAATGGAGAGTTTAGGGCAAGGCATCTTGGAAGAGATTTTTCAGAGTAATTGAAGGAACTACTCTGAGGAACTACGAAGCAGCTGGTTCAGCAGCCTTTGGTGTGGATATTACATAGCTGTAAAAAAGAGAGTATCACAGAGAACAAGCCAACTAAATAAACAGAGCTTTCTTTCAAATAAAAATGATAGAGGAGTAATATTATGTATTCCAAATGGAAAAATATATGTTTATCTCAGTTTATGAAGCTAAAATGCTGCAAGGTATTTTAAAAAGTCCAAATGATATTTCTGTGAGTAATTTTCTATTCTTCCTATAGATAACAGCTGTAAAAAATCCGATATTAGAAAGGCAGCTTCTTGGGACAGGATATTTGGTGGAGATCAAGCTATTCTGGTTATTGTCAACACTGATATAAGAACAGAATATTCTCCCTTTCAGCGTCAGATGGTGGCATCTGTAAGACAAGTAAGGACTGTGTTTTGCTAATTATACCCTTTAAACTGTGTCATGTAGGGGGATGTAGCACTCATGCTAGTTACATGAACGGGAAACATGATTTGTCCTTCTGAAGGACAAAAATACATAGATCCAAATCCTTAGGTTCTCTTCAGTTAAGGAGAGGTGTAAAACATGACCACAAAATCAAATGCTAGCTCTATGGATCCATAGCGCAGTTCTGCTGGATAAAATCAGGTCCCTTTTACCAGTTTAGGATGTAACTGTTACCAATTTAACAATTGGTGATGTGTTTGAACTTTGGAATTTCCACAATATGTCTAATGTAACGTCCCATGATGAGAGTACCTAATAATGGAACAGATTACATTTTAAATCAAACATGAAAACAATTAAAACACAGGAACTGCTTTCTCAGTCAATGACTACACTGTTGCAATAGCCCTCAGTGAGCTGAAATTTCTGCTGTCTTTTCTGCCTCTTTCCCAAGAAGAGCTTCTTATTTGTCTAAGGTGAGTGCCCATATTAGTCCAAAACTGTTGGGTAGGTCCTGTTAACACAATGATTTTTCTCTGTAACTTCTTATGCTTGAAACTAGAACAAAAAATCTTTATTGGGCTATCTGTAGAGCAGTGTATAAACTGCAAATTACGTCTCCTCAGAGAACTTTTGGACTGGGGAAGTCCAGCAACTGCCATCAGTAAAAATTACCTGTAGATAAAGTATCATTTTGGAACGTGTTTCTGTAAGGCACTATCAACAAATGCAAAATGAGAGTAGGCAATAATGTGCTGATCTAGGCAAGAGCCTTGTGCTTTGTTTTTGTCTCTGTTGCTGGATGAGTCAGGGAGTTTGTGCCATCTGTGTGGTTCTGTCCCCCATGGATACAAACGGGAGTGCTACCTGCTTGCTTTTGTAATGTGCTTTGAGATCTGCATGTGTGCACTAAGGGTCATCTTCCCACAGTGACAGTAAGAAGCAACAATACCTACTCTGGAATGCACATTTTTTTTCCGTAGTTCATTGGAAATTTAATGTGCCTACACATCCTTGCAGGGCTATGAAGAAAGGTATTTCACATAACATTTTACTAGGTTAACTTACAAGCCTGGTCTTTGTGCAATCACAAATACCTCTTTGCAAAACTCCCGTGCATTAATTGTATTCTCTATCACACTGGTCAGTGCCTGTGAACCTTATTCTGTAATGGCTTGTGCACTAGTTAACAGGGAATTCATTTAGGAAGGGAAGTGAAACAAGCCAACAAAGAGTGTACATATCATTAGTTTCATCCCCCAGATATTTCTTTTCCCATATGCATTTGTCTAACTGTACCAGGCTATGATCAATGTGCAGACCATGAAAACAGACAAAACCAGCTAAAAAAGCAGGTTTCCTCTTTAAGAAAAAGGAAAAACTTTCCAATTGATTTAGTGCTTCATAAATTAGCCTAGGGACACCTTTAAATTGTGCTCTTATTATGCATACAGGATTCTACTCACCTAATAATTTTGCTATTCAATTAAAAAAAAATGTTTTGAATAGCAACCAAACATGCCATAAAAATATACTATCCACATTCTGCAAAGAGTGAAAATGTAAAGGAATGGATGGAAAATGTCCCCAGTATGATTTCTTTCTTGTTGACTTTCCAATTTAATTTTTCATGGGAAAAAAAGATGTGCTGGGAAATAGAATGCATGATCTACAAGTAGGAGTTTAGGAAGTCATTATATACCCATTAGTTATGTGCATTTATTAAATCTGTCTGGTAAAATTAAGGGAGCTAAAATTTTATGTATTTATTTCTATCTGGTGTACCTTGTATATCTTGCATGCCAGTCAGCATTTAAGATAAGCAAATTAACTGATCGTATCATAGAACAGAAGCCTCGAATGGAGAAGGATATACCCACTGAAGAAACTCTCCTGAGATTCTGTAGCTGTGGTCCCTGGGTGAATTTGGGATATTATCCATTTTCATTTAATGATCAAAGTCTTTTATGACTATCTTTGAAAAACTATAGGAAGTATAAACAACTACTTTCTTGTATTTTCATATCAAGCTCTAGGAAATCCTTCAGACTGCCGCGGAAAGGAGCACTGAATCTGTCTGGAGTTTCAATATTTGGCCAGTGCATAGTCCTAAGGGCCCTTACTATGGCTGTAAGACCAGATATTCATCCCCAAGGCACATGATGGTGAGAATATTTATTTACTTAGATACTATCTTAATCAAAGCAAAGCCACAAGAGCTCCTTAGACTACATATCTTGGCCTGAGTCTATCCAGTTAGGGCCCTAGGGTTTTTAGTAAGTATCCAAAACCCTCTTACATTAACCAGTTCTCCCAGTTTAGACTTACAAATATTCACGGCAGATGTCAGGATTTGCATCTTAAATTTTTACTGGTCAAAAAAGAAATACAAATAGATGGAAGGAATAATAGATTTTTATTTTATTCCTTTCCCATAGGAAAGAGGATTGCAGACTTCTGCCACTAATGCTCTTTGCTTTCAGTGTGTCTCCTTTTTATTATCGTAGCAACTAAATGAGCACAAGGAAATGGAAAGCAATGGACAAGTAAGCATTTGTTTGTCACGCCCCACTTCGTTCACTCTGACATGGTGAAATATAAATCCAGTAGGGCCAGAGCTAAATTTCTTTTAAAAGAATGCTCCAAAGATCCTGATGCTTCAGTCTTGCCTTAGTCCTCTGTCTAAAGATTTGGTAAAAAGGATTTTCTGGGCATAGATGTGAAAGTCTCAGTTTGGAAGGAAAGAATCGGTGAGGTTACAGAGAATGCAGCCCAGGTTCTGTCACACACTGCCACTTCCAGGCCCCTGTCCCTGCGGGCTAGAAAGAACCAAGTGAAAGTGGCCATGATAATGAGGCTGATGTCATAACAGCATGGAGTTACTGCCAAAGCTGGAAACAGTCTCCAAATGTTTCACGTAATCCAGTGGGAATAAAATGATTGTATGCATTCTGGTGTGCGTTATCAGCAGCAATAAGGATCTGGTTCAAAACCCAAAAGATTCCTCTGGAAATCAGCAAATACATCAATCTGAGCCTCCTCTAAGTAAAGAGGGCAAAGAACACAGCATTATTTAAAAGAACCTTTGCAAGAAAGAAGTTTTACTTCTGGCAGATAGTGCCCTACTTTATGTGAATAGTAGGTTGAAAAACTACCCCATAGTCCTAAAAGTGCATTCTTTGGACTTTTGCACATTTTTTTAAGTTGCCTCTGTAGAAGGAGAAGACGGCAAATGATCAACAAATTATTGTGGATACCCTGTTTCCTGCACACCCCTCCCTTCCTTTTATGTATTTCTCCTGCAGTTAACCTATGGTTGATTAAGGCAGGAAGTTTACAAGTGAAGTTTCAGCCCTGGTTTGTAGGTTTTATGGCATCAAAAGGAAAGTGTTCCCTATCCTCTTCATACCTTAAGTTTCCATGCATCTCCGGGGTGCCACTGCCTTTGGCTGGGATGGCCAGTGTAGGTATGAGGCTGATAGCCTTGCTCTTGTTATGCAGAGTGTGTCTTGCTGTTGTTGCTGTTCCTTCTGTGTCTCCCTCCTGATGCTTCTGCTGCTTTGCTCTTATGCCTTGTGGCCCCAGTAAAGGGCCGCTGTGTGGCACGATCAGAATGGTACAGGGGAAACTTGATGTGCAGTAATGAATAATTGGGTTTCTTAGGGGTTGTTCTGGCTGCCAGCCTGAACGCATCCCTCCTCTTTCTTTGTCCCAAAGAATCCCAAAGCAATTTAAAGAGAATAGAACAGCCTCAGTGAGCAGTGTTGAGAAAGACTTGCCTCTGAGGATCTTATCTTATGAGGGTCCTGAGAAGAGGGAGGCCTGAGTTCTGTCATTGCTCCAAATCACACGGGGGAATCGACAGCGTGTCCTAAGTATTACAGCAATGTCTAGATTTACAAGGCTGAGTGGCAGCAGCACAGAGCCTCCAGCTTGCTGTGTGGGCTGGGCAGTGCTGTGCAGACAGCTATCTGATGAACTCTTTTGAGGGGATGGACAGGTGTCTAATTTTTGAAGGCACTGGGTCCAGGTGTGGATCAGTCACCAAACTGCTTCACATGGTCATGTTTAAACAGTTTCCAGCCTTGCTACCAGTAGAAATCTGGGGGCTTTTGTGAAGGTATTGCAACAGAACAGTGATTCTCAAGAATCTCAGCGGTGCTTGGAGAATGTATTTAAACATCTAAATCACTTTTATGCTCAGACTGTGATTCCAATAAGGAAGTAAGAGCTTCCTGGTTTTACCTGATGTCTGCCTGGCAGCCTGAAAACACTGTAATGCTCCTCAAGAGGTCTCATCACTAAGAGATGCAGAATTGTAAGGAAAACAATTTTTCCTGCTTCTACGCCTTTTTGTAAGGTCTAAACTGGCTGTGAGACATAGGCCAAAGGATTTCTCTGATTTAATTCCTCCTTCAAGTCCTATAGCTGTGACAAAGCTACAAGTGTTTTAGGATGGCATGCAGACCGTAGTTCTCCTTTGCTCTGAATGATCAGCACTGTGATGTTCAGTTACCAGAGGGACAGAAAGCAGGATTCCGATAATGTAAATTCTCTCTGAAAATGAAGGGCTCTGATGAAGGTACATCAGCTGCATTAAGTTTGTGGTGATATTTTTAGAATGTGGAATAAAATTTAAAGAAAAACATTTGGGAGTGTTTTCCAAAGATAACTATTTAGCAAACAAAGAATAAGAAGGTCTTCTGCCATTGTACAGACACATGACTTATTGCTGGCACCCATTTTCCCTGGGGTAACAGGAATCAGGGAATTCAGAATGCTGGTTGGAGTTCTACATAAAATGCTTCATATCTAGTGACATGACCTCCTGAAGCAGCAGTCTGAGCTGCAAAGTGCCTTGTAGGTCTTATTTTTTTCTGTCAGGGCATCAGAATTAACTCTTCTAAAATTCAATAGAAGGCAGGTAATGAAAAAAAAAAAAAGAAAGAAAAAAAAGGGAAAGGTATGAATTTCTGCAGTTGTAAGAATAAACCCCAGCAGACAGCAGTGAATTTTACCTTTCCTGCATGCGTAGAAAGCAATTAGATCTTTTGATAGTAGAAATGCAACCGAGATTCTCTGGACAGAGACGATGTGGGCTAAGTACACATGGTGTGAACCTGGTGGCTGGAGCCTCAGGGGTGCCGAAGTAGCATTCAGACACTCGGAAGAGGCCACACTTTTCCAGTAGAGTATTTGATGTTATTCAGTCACTGACTAACACATAATGACTCCCAAGGCATGATGAATATTAGCTCTGTTTGCTGCAGTTCATTGGACTGGTTCTGAGAGAACTTTTCATGTGATACTTTGAAAGCAGACATGACTAAACTAAAAAGTAACCTCTTTCTTTCCATTTGGTGCAACTATAGCCCTAAATTCCTTCTCCTGTAATACAACCAATTGAAATAATGGTGCTGAATATTGAACAAGTCCACCTCCACCACCACATGTAACTAATTTGCATCCCAAATACCTGACTAAGTCTTTGCAGGTAATTGGTAGTTGGGTAATCTGCCTATTCATTTCTTCATTTCTAGCTAGTCTCTAGTTAATAATCAATAGTATTCTTTTCTAAGGAAGAAATGGCATTGACATCCTGGCCTTTGTGCAGTGTTAAAATAACATTGATCGTTATCATTATCATATGTCCTTGATACACTGTATAAGGGCAAGAATATCAGTCTTACAGTACAGGGACACTTAATAAACCGGGATAAATAATCGTGATTGGTCCAAGAGGTATTCGGTTTTCTGGGCAAAGATGTGTGGGAGAGAATTAATAAAATGTTGTATATTAGTTCTATCTCCAAATCTAAATGGAAGACAGTCTCTCCAAAGATACATGAAAGATGCACGAAGACACATAAAAGCATTTAATATCATAGCGTCAAGCTGGAGATGGGGTTATGTTTCTCCTCGCTGTATTGAACATGTCCATAGTAAAGATCTTTCTTACTCTGTAGCTGGATACTCCCACTGGTCATATCTCCTTTCTGTGAGGAAGGTGAACCCTTACCAGTTTTAGTGAGGGAGGAAGTCTGTGGCTAGCACATCAAATATAGTAACTCCGTTTTCTTTTTTTTTTCCCCAATTTTACTCTTTTTTGTTACTTTCCTTCCACTATCAGTAGAGCTTCAGAACTTTTATGTATTGCGGGAGCCCCTTTTTTCCTGAGAGAAATCAAAATATTAATTGTGTCCTCTTGGACTCCTTAAGTAGAACTTGAGGACCATTTTTCATCAATGGCATACTACAGGCCAGAGCACAGTCTATATTTGGATCTTTTGACTAAGGTACAATGTCTAATTTAAAAAAATAATGGTACTGTAGATCTTATTTTACTATTCTTCCATAATAATAAGATCTTTTTTTTGCTTCCAGAATTTATATTCTGCTATTAAAAAAGGAAAATCTTTTGTACAGTAGGTGTAAAATTACATCCCTGTCAAACCATTATTTAAAAAGAAAAAAATCAGGGGTCCCATGCTAAGATTAAAAATCAGAAATGAATTACATTTAAAATGTCCACTGCAAGATGATGGTACCTGCTGGCAAGTCTTCCACAGCACCCTACAGAAACCCTGAGTTTGTTTGGTGTTGCAGGCGTGGTTATGGTCGACATTTCTGTGTTTTGACTGTCAATTTCAGAAGCAAGGTTTGTGGAAATGGCATTAAAATGAGGGCTTCTGAATTTTGTTGAAATAGGTTAAGGGAATTCATGCGTTTGCTCTGGAACATAAACACGATCTCCACATACCATTTGTTTTGTATCTATAAATACACTCATGTTCATGGAGGCAGAGGAATTTATACAACTTTTTTTTCTTGCAAATATAGAGATATGTTCATAATTATACCCAACTGCATTATATCAGCACAGGTTGTGTCCCCAAGGGTAAGCAGAGTGTGGTTGCAACATGGCCTGGGGACTGCACGAGGCACTGCGGGTGGGGGGCAGACCATGGCAGCCTGGCCCAGGAGATAATGCTTTTGAGATCCCTAAACCAAGGTGTAACATTTTAAATTTATGTTCAGTCATGCCTATGTGTACATAAAATACAGCTTGCTCTTTAAAAATATTAATGTATTTTTCATTAAGCATGCACCAGAGCATTTAGCGTGTGAGCTGAGTTATCCTAACTATAGCCTGCATATGTGCCTGCATCTATGTGTCTCCACATGCGTGTGGTGCTCCCCCGCAGAAAAGAGCTACTGAGGCTGTCTGGTATAGTCCTTTGTTGTTTGTCATAAGAGGGACACATTCCTAAATAATTGTCACTAGATTATTTTAAGACTCTCAAATATTCCATTTGTAGCTTAAATATTTTATAAAAGTTGGTACACGTGGAAAGTGTTTAAAGTGTAAGACACTGGAGCCTTTCCTTCAGAAAACATTTTGGTTTTCAAAAGTGAATAAATAATAAGACTCTTAGCACTTTGTTCTGAGTCTTCTCAGTGCTATTTGTAAGTGGAGTGAGAGCAGCTATTATTATCCTTATAAATATTTGGCACTGCATGGCCTTGATACGCAATCATGTCTGTTCAAAGAATGTCTAGCGAACAAAGGAACTGGTCTCAGGGCATGAATGTTATCCTGAAGCAACTAAAGGATACAAGCCTTGTCACTTCTTGTCTCATTTTCATTAAGAAAATCATGTGGTTTAGCTTTAGGGGGGTGGTGATGAATCAACCATGTGACTAAAGGCAGGTGGCCATCTTAAAGCTCTTATCCCTGGTAAAAATGAGAATTAAAAGGAGGGGATGGCAGAGTGGGGGAGTGGGGGAGGAGTTCAACTCCATAAAATGTTCAGTCACTGGGCTGCCACGAAGTAAATATTTTTACAAATATATTATTTACTACAAGGGAAGGTTTTCCCAGAGAAGCAGATAAATGTGCTTGCTATGGGAGCTTTATGGCCACTACAGGCCCAACTGTCATTCCTTCGGTACTTCCTGTCAGTCCGACTAAACTCTGTCATCCTTCAACCCAGTTTAAATTAACAGGTAATTTGTAAATGTCACTTCAGGTTAGGCCGCTCATTTTGTTTCTACTCTACCAATGCAAAGTCTAGGACTAATTTTTCTTGTCTTCTTTTAATAGGATTTTCATTTATAAATAGAATTATGTTCTGAAAATAAATTACAGTAAGTGATGCACAGAACTGGTAGCAGCAGCACTTTCATAGAATTTCAAGCACCTACATCAGAAGAGATTAATAAAAACACTTCAAAGGCTAAATTCTATTTAAGCAGAAGACAGCTTTTGGTTAATATTTAATCTGAGTAACTGAGATCTTGGTTGAAAATATAATTTTTTAATATCTAAATTAATTTGCAAAACAAAACCATTAATTTTGCCTGAGAGCTTTCATAATGCAAAAGTTTCAGTAATTTATTTGAAAAAAAAGTAATTCTTTAGTAAAAGTCCCTATTTTAATATGGAATTTATTTCTAATGCAATATATTATATTTGATCAGCAATACTGCTTTAAGTCTATACTTTTTTAATGATTGCTAATGCACTGTGTTGAATAAGAAAAAGAATCAGACTTTTCGTGAGAGTTTTTAATTTGTAAAAGAGATTGCTTTTAGGTTCAGTATAAACAAATAGACATCACCCATTTCTTAAAGGTAGTATACAACTGAAAAACATACAATTTCACTATAATATAGGCATGCATGATAGGAGCTGGTGTAATACTTTTCATCGACATGGCTTTTGAAGTGTTGTAGTTACAGCACGTGCTTGTCTTGTTCGCCTCCAGGCGATGTCATACCCAAGTGAGCTGGGGGAGCTGTTTGCAGGGTGAGAATCCTGTCCCTTCCTTCTGCTTCCTGGTTGTAGAAGGCATTTCCTTTTCCTCCCACTCCTCAAGGAAACCTTGCATCTTTCCAGCAGAAAGAGAGACTTAATTCATGTGTCTAAGGGAATCTCAACACCTTCTGTTCCTTGTAAAAGTTTTCTAGGCTTGGCAGAGGCTTGACTGCCCCTCATAGCAAAAGGCATTGTCTAATCCCCTCCGTTGGCTTCAATGGTAGCCAAACTCAGCTGTGGGGAGTGCAGCCCAAATCCAGTTCCTTTCTTTGGCTAACCTCTCCCCATGTTCATTTTATGCTCTTCTGCTGTCATCCCATTCCTGTCTGTTCTGCACTCTCATCCCTGTGATCGTATTTTTCCTCTCATCATTTACATTAAAACATGTATCTGGATTTTTGTGACCCTTTTCTTTCTTGTTGATTATGTTTCTGATTTCTTCCAGCAAATCCCTTCTGATAGTCCATCAGCACCCGAAGTGGTCTGCAGTAGTTGCACAGATGTTTTGTAGGAGTTACAAAATAGCCAAGGTGTCTGGAAGACAAAGGCATTCACTGTGCATAGTGAAGCAGTAGCAAGGATTCTTTTCAGTAACATAGTGAGCAGAAATTCAAGAACCATAGCAAAAACTTTTGGCACCGAGCCACCACTGATGAGTGATTACATTGGCTGCTGCTCTGGTAATTAACATATAAGGGATATCAACATGGGAGATTGCAATATAATGTGACACAAGTAAACTACACTCCCTTAAAGTGTTGGATCCTTTAAGTTGGCTTCAGTGCAACTGTGCTTTAAGCCTCCACTCAGACAACATCTTTATTATTTAAAATCTCTGTAGCTCTCTGATCCTGTAGGTAAACCCGTAAGTTCATCGTAAATCTATTTAGAGTGTTATTGTAAAGGTTACTTCCGGTGTTTTTAAAATTACATTTTTAGTGGCATTAGCAGTATCAGAGTCCAGTATCAAATACTGAAAAAGCAATTTTCATTGTGTATTACCACTGACCTATTATAGGAAACATAACTTTTCTATGTAAATATTAATTGTTTTGTTTAAACATTAAAGATCTTACTTAATTCTGAAAGTTAAATTAGCATCTATGCAAGAAGATTGAGGACTTGAAAAGAGAGCCATGATATATTAAATACTAAATGAAGTTCCTCCACCCTGATTCATGATAATTAGTAGGAATGCGTGTCTCGTTGGAATGTCACTCTTTTTTTCTTGTGCTTTAGAGGATTTTAGCTGTAAAAGCAGCATCGGTCCAATTTTCCACATAAGTTACCTTAACATGTTTTCACATACTGATCAGTTCAGACTTGTTACATTTCCCCGCTGTGTAACATCCAAAACATTTTGTGGTGAAGCAGAAGTAAGCTTGGATCTTCTCTGTGTGGCTGAAGTGAATCAATACAAGGGAGAATGATGAAACTTAGGAAACTGACCTTTATGTGAACCAACTGCTGGTGTTCATGAAATTTGAACTAAGACTCAGTTTTAGGAAGACTGTGAAAGAGCTAATATTCTGAAATGCTGACAAAAAGGAATCCACTGTGAAATGAATGCCTGTCTGCCTGTCTGACTATCAAAATTAAAGCAGAGAAGTAGAAATTTATTGCCACCTGTCCCAGAGACAAATATGCGAGATAGATGTGCACTGCTTTCTCCAGGATGACATCTGGAGGAGTGTGGTGGGTTGACCTTGGCTAGATGCCAGGTGCCCTCCAAGCCACTCTGTCAGTCCCCTCCTCAGTAGGACAGGGTGGAGGAAAATAAGAAAGGAGAAAATAAGAGAAATAAATAAGAGAAAAAAGGAAAAAACCTCCCGTGTCAAGATAAAGGCAGTTTAATAAAGCAAAAGAAAGGCCATGTGCAGAAGCAGAGGAAAACAAAAGATTTATTCTCTACTTTCAATCAGCAGGTGATGTCCAGACACTTCCCAGGAAGCAGGGCTTCAGTACACGTGGTATTTACTCCGGGAGACAAATATCATAATAACGAGTGCCTCCCCTCTTTTTGTCTTAGCTTTCATTGCTTTTATTGCTGAGCAGACTTCGTATGGTATGGAATATCCCTTTGGTCAGTTTGGGTCAGCCGTCCTGCCTGTGTCCACTCCCAAGATCTTGCCTACCTCCAGCAAGGTGAGGTGGGAATGCTGGAGAGACAGCTCTGATGCTGTGCCAGCACTGCTCAGCAGTAGGCAAAACACTGGTGTGTTATCAACACCTTTCTAGCTCCCCATGCAAAGCTCAGCACTGGGAAGGCTGCTACGGGGAAAACTGTCTCTTTCTCAGACAGACCCAGCACAAAGAGCATTTACTGACTATCAAAGTTGTTGCAAAAAGAATTGCTCTGTCAGTTGCCCTAATTCCACTTAAATACGCGGAGATTCTTTCAGTAATTAACTGAGCAGAACTTCGGGTGATTCTTTGAGATGTTTGTGCTCACTGTACATCCAAAATTCACAGTAATAAAGTTGGATGCACATTTCTCTTTCAATCAGAATATTCTTTCCCATTTTTGTCTCACTTCTAGTTAACTTGAGAAGGTCAAATATGTATGTACTTAACATTTAGTGCAGGGAGAAAACTTTATTAAGGTCTGTCCATGAGGACATTCCAACAGCCCTTGGATGTAGTTGGCAGTATTTCTAATTGTACACGAATATTGAATCTTATTTAGCCTCAATCCTCCATGTTAAAGAAAGGAGATTAAGCAAAAATTCCAAACATTATCCTTGCAATTTAACTCATTTAATGTATTACATTTTTTGTGTCTGAATTTTTCTTTCTGTGATAAATTTTCTAGATTGATATGTCTCCTAATGCGGATTTGACTGTTCCCAACAATCACATCATGCAGCCTAGCAGGTGTTTTTCACATGTAGCTCCCTTTTGCAAAATCAGATCTCAATTTATGAGTTGCAATTTGTTGACTGGCCCCTAACGAAGAGCTAGAGTTGAAGGTGGTGTTTTTACCTAGAAAGTAATAAGATGTCCACTATCACAGCATCAATCTAGCTGTATCTTGGGGGGACATAGAGGGGCACATCACATACTAATGTCTATGCAAATCAAAGGCTGTGATATCTGAATTTGGGATTTCTTAAGCACAGCATAGAACAATCTGTTGTAGTGACTATTTTCTATATAAATAAATCTTCTATATGATACATCAGTATTTTAAATATAAAATTAGTTATCTTTCAATTTCATCTCATGCTTCAGAGTATGTACCCAGTTTTCCAACACTGATTTTTGACACGTTAGTTTCTGGGGTTCAAACAGAATCCTTCTGGGCTGTTTTAAATCATGTTTGAAGGAAGCACTTATTCCACGCTAAGTAAAACATAGGCCGAGATTCTCTCAAGTTTGCTCTCTAGTCTCAGGGAGATTTGAGGTGTTATGTTTAGCAAATAGCAAACAGTTGAGACAGATGAGGGCAATCTTCCTCAAAGCTGTTGCGTTAGACTGAGACAAGACTGCATCCATGTACAAATGAAAAGTTTATCTTTGCAAGCAGCAATGCTCTAGTTTGACTATTTTTCAATTAAAAGTTGGATTCCATAGTGCATTGAATCTGTCACAGTGAAAAATGTAGGCTGATTGTTAATAATACTGCTCTATAATTATTGCTATTATACAGTCCAGATACTTCATGAGGGCATGATCCCCTGATTCTATTTGGTTTTGTACAGACCGCAGAAGAAGCAATTCCTGAGCTGTAAAGTTGGTAGGCTAAGTATAAGACTCATGCAAGTAGGTGCAAGAAGCTTTTCTGTTGTGGCTCTTGGTGTTGCTGAAACTAATCTGTCACAGTGAGAGCTGCCCCCTTTTAGCCTTAGCATTGCATGCTCATTCTCTTGTTTTGACATGTCAGGTGTTGAATGACTAAGAGTGAGCTTTTTTGTTAAAGAAGGTGTTTTTCAATATTAAAAAAAAACCCTTTTAAAATATATTCTTAAATTTATAGAGGATTTAATAAAAAATTTCAACACATTATTATTAAAATATATTGCCTTCTTTAAAACAGAAAAATTAAAAAAACCTTCACAAAATACTTTTAATGTAATTTTAGAGTGAAATAATTACTTGGAGGTGCCTGTGGTATGAAGTTCAGAACCTTTTTCCCAGGGATATATAATTATGGATTGAAGAGAACAAGAAGTTGGTGTAGACAGGTGTTCTCCCACAGCATCATCCCCCTTAGTGGGCTGATGACAAGTGAATACTTGTAGTGGGAGAAAAAGTTCAAGTTGCAATGTTTCTTCTCTGGCCAGATGGCTCATAAGGGTGTAAAAACATATATCTTTGTCTGCCATCCATCTATTTGTCAGAAACACACAGTTGGCACTCTTACTGTCTTAGCCACAACCTAGACAGCAAGGACCCATTAGAAGACCCCTTTCGGATGCTAGTTGAAATAGTTAGATTGAAAAATTCCATTTTATTTTAGAATTCTACTGAAATTTTTCTGCTATTCAAGAGAATAAAATGACGAAAACACAGTGCTTTGTCCGTATTCATTATTTTAAGTTATTGTGTTACTGAGAATAACTGGAGCTCCCATGCAAAAGCAAGGACTTGCCATTTGGCAGCAGTGATAAGCGTGTCAGGGCACAGCTTTCACTACTGTCAGGAAGGAAGTGTGAAAGTTTGGTTAACTAATCAGCTGCTATTAAAAATTCAGTCAGTTTTTGCTTGTTTGCTTCAGGGAGAGTTGTTAGAGTTCAGCAGCTAAATTTGTCAATTTTGGGGTTTTTTAAATTTCTTTTTTCTCTGGCAAGATTTAATCTCTCGCTTCTGGATTGCATCACTGAGCGTGGGGGTTGCATCCCTAGAGTGCACCAATATTCGTTCCTTCCTTCCTTCCTTCCCCAGAGCTGCTGAAGCAGAACACACTTTTCTGCTAGTGATGCTGCCAGCACCAAAATGTGGGCACTTAGGCACTTAAACACCAAAACTTAGAGTGAAATAAACCTTTCTGTTATCTCAGTGACCTTTTTCTGTATCCTGAGACCTCACTTCATTTTAATATGAAGAGGGTAGAAAATGTAAGTTGGTAAGTTGTGTGTGGGAACTGGGAGAAAATGATAGGAAAAGGCTGGAATGATGAGGTTGGAGTGTAGAACAGTAAATACAAGGAAGATTCCCATGAGGCAAGGACAGAAAATGCAACTCAGTAAAGAAAGCTGGCAATTGGTAGTTGTCCTGGAGAACTGGATCCTAATCTTATGTCTGTTCAGATGGAGAAATCTTTTTTAAAAAATCAGAGCAACTGAGGTCTACAGTAAAAGTGAAACCCTCATATTTCTCTTTGGCTGGAGAATCCCTGAGGCAGGGAAAGCCAGGAGGAAGAGCACAGGGGAGACGGCTCTGCTGTGGGCTATTCCCAGCCTGAGACGTGCTAGGTTTTGCATGTGGTAGTTTTTTTGTGTTTGAATGTCATTTCTGCTTAGAAGGACCTGTGTCAGATCCCGGGAAGTGGAGGACCATTCCTGAGCCTATGTAGAGAAGCCTAGGCCTGCTCCTTGTCTGTGTGGGCAGGGAGGGAAGGGGAGAAAATGGTCGCCATCTTCTACAGCAAGAACTCCTGGCCCTGGAGTGCTCATATGAAAGAAAGGATCTCCAAGGAAGTGTGTTAGTTGTCGGTACACTGTGCAGTATTCCTGGAGATGGAATGCTGGAGCAAGCTCTGTCGTCAGCAAGGCTCGGCTCAGCATGGACCGTGGCTGGGACGCGCGGCAGCGTGGGCTGGGTTCTCCTGGCCTGTCCAGCCTGAGCTAAACCTTTACCCAGCACAAACAGCTCATTTCAAAGCAGGAGCTGGAGGGAAAGCAGCCTGCTGGCCCCACCTCTGCTCCTGGAGGAAAAGAGTGCTTTGTAAATTAGTCATTCCCTGTTTATCTACGTGGGCACAGTTTGCTGTTCTATCTTTAATGAAAATACGGGTTGATAAACTGCCGCTTGGTGAGTGGGAGAATTAGGTGTCTTGTTTTAGCCCCAGAAAACTTAGTGTAATTACCTCTCGGTTCACTTTGATGGCTTGAGTTTTTGTTGTAATTGCCATGAATTTAAACCCAACCCTCGCCGCTGCCAATGGCAACAGGATTACACTTGTGTCAGCTGACCCAGAAGAAGTGTGTTTTCATTACCCCACAGAGGTATGCTCTGATTTAGTGAAGTACTTCATAACCACAATAGGTCAATAGGAAGTACACTTGAACAAATACAGTGTTGCATGAAGCTGAATAGTTAGGAGAAACAGTGTTAGGCATCTCAGAAGAACCCAAGATGAACAGATATTTTTAACCTTATTAGCTCTGTGCCTCAGCTTCCCACTTGTAAAATGGTTTACAATTAAATGAACCAAAGGGTTGTTCTGAAAATAAATTCATTAATGTTTGAGAATTATTCAGATACTATGCCATGGAGTGCAGTAGACTATCCCACAAGTAAATGAAAATTCTGTGTTCTGTAAAATACATTTTGAAGTGAGTATGAACTGAGGAAGATGGAAGATGACTCTCTGAACAGTGAGAATAACAAAAGTACTGAATAACTGCCCTGTTCCTTTGTTGAGCACCATCTACCTCGGTTGTGGACTGAAGTGATTATTTCCTGAGAGAAAAATTAGTAATGCAATCACATAATTTAAATCCATATTGCAAATCATGAATTTAAGGGAATGAATTAAGATTATATGAGTGTAAAGTCCTGCCTCAGTTGCTGCCACAACGAGCCACCTGTTTACCCACAGTCTTTAGCTTTGCTTGACTTTGCAAGAGCACTGTTCCTTTAAGCTAGTGGGTTCTTATATAAGAATATAAGTTGATATTTCTATCTATCTATCTATCTATCTATCTATCTATCTATCTATCTATTTGTATATTCTTCAAAGTCAAGTTACCAATTGAATTAATTCCATGAGGAGTCCTTACAGCCCATCTGAGTATTGAAATAGCTTTCAAAGATATGAAGCAGCCTTTGAATAAATCAAAATAAAAAATTAAAAGTAAAATCAGTTAAATTTGATAGTTAGAGGTAATTTGCAGTGTCACGCCTGGGAATTCAGAGGTGGAACAGCCATTACTGCTAGTGGTAGCTGTCTGGCCTAAACCTCTACATTGCACTGTATATCTTTACAAATTTAAATATATAAAGTGCACTAAAGTACTTCTCAAAATCTTCTGGTACAAAAACTACTTTTTGGACTATGTTGTTGTGGTAAGTCTGGGCTGCATTGGCTGTGCACCCAGCATCCCTCAGGAAGGAATAAACAAGATAAAATGGTTGTCATTTTTTTCCTAAAGCAAGTTGAATCCAAGAGTCATCCTCCAGCCCTGGAGCAGAGACATCCCTGTGAACCTCCATCCTTTGCCTGGTAGCAGATGTGGGATGGAATGAGTAAGAGTACTTTTTAGGTAGCTGCACAGACGGTGTTTCCTAACCAAACCTTGCATTCTCCCCAAGACAAATGGGGGAAGGTGACCAGCACATCATGGTCACTTTTATGCCAACAAAGAATATTCTGTTTAAGTGGCTTCCCTTGGGGTCTCGACCTGTAAAACCTACTATTAAAGACATCCAGATTAATAAAGCAAGGGGATGAGGTAAAAAGTAGGCAAATTATCTATCCATCTGACACAGGTAGTTTCACATAAAGAGAGATGAGAGGCAGCATCAGGCAAAACAAGCCAAAATTTCATTTCTATCCCGATATTCCTGAGTGGGTTTTAAAGGAAATCAGGGATAAAATGTCTTGGACTATATTTCTCTGATTTACTTATGTTAAGGCACTGCAATGCAGTTATATTTTGGATTTTGTATGTGACTTTACTGATCTGTGCTGTTTTATTGTTATTAAAAGTATTTTAGTTATATTGATAATTAAGTCAGATTAGGCTGTGAAGACTTCCTGACACATAATAAACTCTTTTACTATTTTTGATACTAGAACAGAAAATTAAGGAGATTCTATTTCTGAAATAGTAAGAGAGTCTTACCTTTCCAACTTCTGTGTTGAGTCAAAACAGCTCATGGAAATAATGCAAGCAGAGCACAGCACAGCTGAGGAAATGCTGGAAATGGGAACATGATATTCATTGGCTTATGTTCCTCCGCAGTGCCTGCAGAGTGGCCATAAGTGTGCTCTGGAGGAAGGCAAGTCTTGAGCTCACTCAACTGCCCCTGTGTCTTTCTCAGTAGGATTTAGCTAATCAATATCTATGTGGATGTGAGAATTTCGGCAACTTCACCAAAACCATGATCTGTTTGATTTCACTGGTCATTTGAAGTAAGCAGACTTCAACATTATTCATTCTGAGAGCTGTTTGTGCAGCAGCTGCTTGTGAAAAATGTGCCATTTGCTTAGAAAACCACCACAGTTCAAGACGAAAAATACCATACAGTATTAGTTGATTTGCTCAGGGAGCTTTTCTTTCAAATTTGTTGCTAGTTCATGCTCAGAAGATATACACTACTAACTGGTCTGGTCTCCTGAAACACAAGTGTCTAGCTGGAAAGAAAAACTTGTATCAGCTGGGCAGATATAATTAAAGTTTCAGGCTTACTTCATACCCAGGTAGAGACTTTGAGAGACTTAAGGGAATTTAGTGCTAATCCAAACCTAGTATCTCCCAACTGACGACATGATGGGCAGCATGGAACTGTAATTGGAAGGGCATTGGAGGGGGACCTGGAGAGATTATAGAGGAGCGAGAAGAGAGGATTAGACAAGCACAGGAATAAGTACAGCAACTTCAGAAAATTACCTAATGCAATGCAGTCCTTGTGTCTTTGTGATATTCAGAATCCCAGGCTTGTCAGAGAATACAATACCACACACCTTTCAGTTCTGTTCTAGAAATCTGCATCTGAGAATGCCAACTGTCAAAGCCTTTACAAGCTAAAGGAAGCCGCTTAGGAAGATGTAGGCAGTTCACCTGACAATGCCTCCTCTTAATCCTGCCATGTATTAGAATCGCCTGTCCTTATCTCGAGATCTGTCAAAACAGGCCAAGTGATCAAACTTCAGGATGCTCATCGGTGCATCGTGTGGCACATGGCCTCAAAGGCATGGGGGTCCATGATCTACCAGCACCCACAGATCTTGCTTAATGTTCACACAGACTCTTTGAAAGGATCTTTTGGGAAGGTTCCCTTTAATTGAAATGGCATCTTCACCCTGTCTCAGAATTCCTCTCTACCACGTCATATAATCACATATTCCAACAAGTGCTCAGGAGCTACTGCTAGGGATTAAGTCAAAGCTTGCAAGCATGTGAATCTTCTTTTTATGGCTTTGCCTCCATCTCATTTTCCTTATGTTGCTTTCACATTATCTTCGTCTCTTCCAATACTGCTTTAGTTTTCTTTACTTTTACTGGTGCTTTTCTCCTTGATCCTGCCCCCTCAAATAATTTATTTTCTGTCTTTAATTTGGAATGGATCTGTATGTCCTTCTCTTACTGCCAGTCTTCTTGCCTCTACTCGATGATTAGCAGTCTGTTTTAGGCACACTGTGAGTACAATTTGGCATGCAGCACAGCGCTAGTCTTAAGGAGCAGACACTGCCCAGAGGAACAGCATGGGACATGCAGTGAAACCAGATGAAATCCAATATGACCACTTGAGATCCAAGTCAGAAAAGGTAGATTTTTAAATTAAATATTGCATTGCAAGGTAATGGAAGGAATCTAATAAAGTCTGTTCCCTTAGAATGAAGGGTGTGACATATTTTTTCTTATTTTACTATTGCTATAATTTTTTTAAGTAGTTGCAGATGAAAAATGGCGTCACTCTATTTGATCCAAGAAGACAGACAGAAACTTAGGATCATCTGATAGCTCCAATTAGGGAAGAAATTGAGATGGGTAATTCTGTGAAGTAATCTTTTTTGTTGATAAAATCCTGTTGTGCTTGCACATAGGAAGTGTCAGCCAGGCAGAAACAGTTCCTCTGTTCTTATCACCAAACTCCATGTAGCAGCATTGCCAGGAGAGTCTCTAGACTCCTCCGACCTTACACAAACTCAGACTTGCTTTCTGCTCATTGCTTGCATGCCTCCATCATGCTTTCAAGCAAGATTCAGCAAAAGCATTTTTTTAGATCAATTTCTTTTCTGAAATCTTGTGGGTTTGTTTGTTTGGTTTGTTTTGGGGTTTTTTGGGTTTTTTTTTCTTCTTTTACAGCTATGCTATGAATCTTTCAGATGACTTAAGTAAGCAGAAGCAGGCTAGCAGTGTCCTACTTTTTTTGCCTTTAAGTGCTGCCTACATTTTATGGATGTCTCTCTGTCTCATCTACACCTTCAATACACTGATTTTATTTTTTTTAATGAATCTTTTGCAATGATAGAACCCAAAATTTATCAGGAAAGGCACAGTTTCCACCCCAGTCCTGTTGAGTAGTCCTATGTTTAGGAAAGATTCCTAGGCCTGGAGTGATGGGTTTTTTTCATCAGTGTTGTCACATTGTACTATTGGGAATGACGTAATAGCTTGGCTAATTAAATTCTAGTAATATGCACTTACATGGCTGATCAGTACTAAAGCTATTCATTTTATAACATTTTAATCTTTAAAATGTTAGAAAAGCTATTTGAAATGAGTGGCTTACTGTAAATGAATGGACAGAGACCACAGTCAATAAGTAAAGTGCTCATTCACCAAAGTGCTTTAGCAAGGTTATATTTTGTTAAGGATTTTGAAGCTGGACATAGTGTTGAATTGAAGCCCATCAGCCATTCCTGTCATTTATTTAGGTTTGCTAAATGATCTGAAAAGAGATTCAAATGCCAGCAAAAGGGGTTGGGCAGAAGGACTACCAGGCTAGTCCACAGCTCTCCCACTGATGTGTTTCGGATGCCTCTGAAGGCGGAATGCATCACGTTAGGTGACCCACACGTTGCATCAAAACCTCGCCTTTGTTTGGTGTTGCTTTGAATGTGAATTGTTGCAGTGTATGACACGGGACTCGCATTGCCCCGTAAGAAGATGGAATGCAACTCAGTGTGTAACCCAAGGACACACTTAGATGATGCTGGAACAGCAACTGTTTTGGCTTGAAATCTTCGTCAAGAAGTTTCCTGCAAAGGTAACAACCACTTGTTAGTGACACTTGAGAGAGAGGAATACACACGATAAAACATGAGTCTGCCCACAGCATGTAACTTTTCAGGTAATGTTTATTAAATATTATCTTTGTTTCAAAGCAGTGCACTGGAAGAACATCAAAATTACTTCAAAGCTTCAGTGATAATTTTTGTGTTATATTTTAACAATGTGTTTTATCACTATAGCTCGCTTTAGATTTGCTTCAAATATTAAACAGACTCTGGCTATAGTAGTTAGCTGAATTGTTTATGGGATCAAAATCAAACTAAACGTTCAGAAAATTTTCAGCAAGAGAATCCAGTTAATGAAAGCACCATTTGTGATGTGCTAAAACATGTATACACATAGGTATTGCCCCATTTATCAGACATGAGAGCTAATTACCTCATCCACTGCTATATTTCTTCCATCCTCTGCATTTCAATTCCCAATATTAACACATAGGTGGTCAAGCTGACCATTGAATAGCCTACATGAGCATGAATGCATTAAATAATTTAATGTTAGAAGAGTTTATTAAACTGCCACATTCTAATCAGCATGCGTACCTGCCTTCATTAATCTTGCACTGGTCCATGGTGTGTCTCCACAGCCGACATAGAGTGTGCTAATGTTAATAGGAGCTCTTAACAAACAGGATCAGTTAATCAAGGAAAATTTACTATTAGCCACATGACCATGCATACTGAAATCTAATTACAATCAGATTTAACCTCTTCATTACTGTGTTCATCCAAATATTTTTTGTTATCACTTGCGATACTAAAGCATTCCAAACTGAGACATGATTATACTCATTTGAACAGGAAATACTTATATCAACTCACATTTATTAAGAAGGGAGACTTTCTTTTTGCCATGTTTTCAGTTTATAGTGTTATATGGATTATATTTATTTCCAAAAGTAAGAAACCTAGTACCACATTTTCTCACCCAAAACCTGGCTACAGAAATAACTGCTAGAACAGAATGTTGAAAAATGATCTTCACTATTCTGGATTAATTCAGATAGAATTTAGCACGCGGTAAATTGTCAGTTAGCTGTGGATGTGGTGGATATAACTGAGAATATACAGAGGTTTTAGCAGCTAAAGTGTTTTTAATTCTTAAGCAATGCACTTCTTTCTGATATCAATTGAACCATATTATTTTATACTTGGCTATTTCCATTAGATCTTAGACTGTGATAAGCAATTAAGCTCCATCAGAGGCCACGATTCTTTGAGTTAGTTCACAGAATGCAAAAGGTTAGAAGGGACCTCTAGAGACTTAGTTCTTGATAAAGAAAGGGTAAATGGAGATAATTCCATTTTAGAGCTATTGATTTATTTTTATTTTATTTTATTTTTTAAATGTTCTTTTTCTGTATGCAGAGTAGACAGTATTAGTTCAGGGCAGAGAAGGTCAAGTGTGTTTATTTAATTAGGAATCTGCACAACATTTTGGGTGGAAAAGTAATGTATTTTGAACCACAGTGGAGGTTAGAATTCTGAACTGTTTTAAATTGAAGAGAGGGTTGTTTGCATGGGGAGTTAATTGGCTGAGAAACACCATATCACTGCACCTCTGGTGCATGGTAGGAAGTGGGAATTGGATCTTAGTCTTTTGCTGGCTTTTGGGTATGGACCGACCACTAGCCTTGGGAACACTCCTGAGCCCTGCATTAGTCTCTATCACCATATGGACTTTGCCATCACACCTCTCTCTTCTGCTCTTCCTCACCCCTTCTCCATTCTTCCTTCTTCTCCTCCCCTCTGCTGTTTAACTGAGTAACTTCTTCAAAGGAGATAAAGCCCTGGAATCGTGTTGTCCTCTGGGAAATCAGTTCATTAAAAATCTGTTTTTTGGTGTACACTGCTCCATACCACTGGTAAATATAGGGGTTTTTCTGAGCTAGGGTAAGACAGCCCAAGACAGGATGGTAGAGCTGAGTCTAGGAAGGGAAAAGGACATGCAGATTTTTTTTCTTTTCTCTACTTACTTGTCTTTGTTACATATGCATTTCCTTCCTTTCAGTCCTATTCTTCCATCTTTNCCATCTTTTGGCCTCTTGCTTTCAGTTTCTTTTTGTATTTCTGTTTCTCATGTGTTACCTTACTCTTGGACTACTCCTCTTACCTTACTAGCAGTCTTAATCCAAGGGATGCTAAAGCACTCCTTTGAGGGTGCCTGAGTGTTTGGGGTGTTTTACACCTGTTCTGTGAAAGACTTCTCTCTTGCAAATAGGCTTTTTTATTTTTGCAGCTGCAGGCTAACATTGCTTAATGTTCTTGATAGATGGCCATCACCATCATTACACCATACAGAAAGCTGGGACAATCAATTAGCACTTAAGAACAATGACTGTTATCCTATCCTATCCTATCCTATCCTATCCTATCCTATCCTATCCTATCCTATCCTATCCTATCCTGTCGTATCATTGTCCATACTGATGTTTCAGCTTCATCCTTGATGCAAACTGAGGAACTCAATGAATTGAATTTTTTTTATGTGCCAAAGACCAGATGAGTCTCTGTGTCTGCTCTGGCACAAAAGCCTCTCTCTGCTGAACTATGCCCTTTTTAAGGTATGTGACTGCATTCGGAATGAAGGCGTGGCTGTCACCCAGTTGGCTATCATTTGCTGCAATACATGTACTCTGAAGGCATCAGTCTCAATACTCCCTGAATTTGGGGGAAAATGCTGCGGTTTTAGGTCACTTGCAGAGGAACTGTAGGATGAAGAGAATTTGACTGTCATGAATGGCATGTAGTGATGTGAGACAGAAGATACTTCTTGCAACTTAGCTGATATGTAGTTACGCCACTGTTTTCTTCAGCATATTCAGTACTCTAAAATATAACGTTTAGGGACTGTATTAGCATCTGGTGTACTGAACAAATCCAATAGCACTGTCAGAACTAAACAGCAGAATAAATAACACAACATAATGAGAACAAGATCTGATTCTTCATTAGTAGAATATCCTTCCTCTGCACTGCTTTCCTTTTGTGTTTCTCGTGCTTTCGATTGCAATTGCTGTAAAAATCTGTCCACCAAGGAGAATGCTGATAACTTGCTAAATGTACAAATCCAGCATGATAGAAGAATTTAATGCAATAGTATATGACTCAAATATAATGTAGTTTGGAAATGTCATATGATAATCCTGCATAAAACCCTATTCATCAAAAGGCTTCTGCTGTCAGGTCATGATGATGCTTTGATTATTTTACACATTATTTACACTAGATAGAGTTAGAAGGCATATTCTATGCATGACTCAAGATGAAAAGTAATCCTCTAAAAGAGAGGGTGTATTCTTTGTACAGATGTTAATTTTGATCATGGGAAAGGGGGGAGAAGTACTAATAAAATTGGTCAGGACACAACAGTATTTTGAAATTACTCTTAAAAAGCGAATGGATGTATAACGTGAAAGTATTTTTAAAAATTTAACATTACATTAAAGTAGCTGCCTGAGTTCTGTGACTGGGAAATTGTAAGCTAAAGGAGATATGACATTTGCTGTAATGAAATCAGGATGGCTAGGAAAAATGTCTGAAAAGGCCCTAGACTGAAGAAAAGAAGGAAAATTCAGCAAGATTTGTGGCATCATATATCATGGGACGATACTGACTTATAGCAGCTGTTTAACATTGGAAATGTGAATAAACAAAACCAAAAGAGGTAGAAATTACCCCGACTCTTGGTGTTGTGTGTGCTGACCATTGCTGAAAGGGACAGGTTGTCTATGGCAAGCAGTGTAGGGAGAGATGTCAGGTATTCATTAAGTGATCAATGAATGGACCTGGAGGTTAGAGAATTACAGGCAAAACCTATGAATATGATAGAGATGACCCTGCCCTGCCCTGCCCTGCCCTGCCCTGCCCTGCCCTGCATTTTGAATAACAGGTTTTTCTTCCAACAGCTCCCTCTAAGGAACAGGTGATACGTGTTCTGTAGATTCACTACTTGTTTGTTTGGATTCACCCAGGCTCTGTGAATTGTTGGTTTCCACAGGAAAACTAGAAGAGCTGATGCAATTTCCCCTTACTTTTAAAGGATCTCTTGAGATTTAGCGTTTCCCTCTATCCCTGACTTAACAAGCAGAATTCTACCTGCCTAGGCTGATAAATATTGATGTTGTATTGATGATGCTGAAATTGTATTTTGCTGTAAGGATTTTAAGTAAATGTTCTTTATGTAAAACTTCAATTTATAATCTATATATCAGGAGAAAGTGATTAATTAAAGTCATAAGCTTTTCCTTAATTATGTATAGGAATTCCAATGGTCTACTGCCATATTTTACTGAAGTAAAACACTAAAAAATGTTTTCCACTTAATATTGATGTGTTTTTATTATCATGTTTGCTGAATTCCCTCCACACATCAAATAGCAGAGAAAATAAAATGGGGCATAAACAGTTTTAGAAAATTAATGCTATAGGGAATTTGCTGAAGGAGCTGGAAGGCCAGATTAAAACATTTTCCAGACCTGCTGAGAGCTTATCTTAAAACATGACCAAGATAATTGTTTTATTTTCCTCTCCTGAAACATCTGGAATAAGTTCCTAAAGAGATAAGAAGTGTATGCACAAAGTGCAACTGTAGCATAGTGTTACACTCCCACATAGCTTTTCATTTAATGTGTTTCAACTGCCACCTGGCCAAACAGAGATGAAAATATAGTGAAACATGTTCAAGCTCGAAGAATTGTTCAATCTTTTGCTATTCCCTACCACTCCTCACATGATTTGTCTCCTGCTTCTTTTTCTCAAGGGCTAAATGTTGCAGGGAATCACAGTTTCTAGTCAGCGGAGTAACCACAACAAAGCTCTTCTGGAAATGAAAGCTACATCCAGCCTCTTCTGCTTTTATCTGTAAATGAAACACACTCTAAGCCTGTATCTGTTGTTGTAGGCTGTAATATCTAGGGGAGTTAGGCACCCTTTTATAAATCTCATCTTGGAAATCCCATCTGAGGAGAATTATTTCCTTATTCTTTATGATTATAAGGCATTAGCAGATAAAAGTGTTTTCACTGAGATAACTTATTTGTAGCTGAGCTTTCCCTTAATGAGAATATGCTCAGTTTTCTACACTGCCTGTGATTTACACACTGAATATATAAGTGCGTACACTTGACTGTATAGAAATACTTGTATTCAAAATAAATTATAATATATTTTAGATTAGGCAATGGTAAACTGTGACATGCTAAGGAAGTGCTTTTCAAACAGAAAGCTGCATTGGGCCTTTTTGCAACAGCACAATGATACGGTGCTGTCCATACTACATACATCTGGAAGCAGCAGTGGGATACTGTGCTAGGTGGTTCACCAACAGCTCCAGGCATCCCTTCCGGGAAAAGTACATGAGAATGGTGCAAGAATTGCACTGTTTTTTAAGTCAGATCTCACTGCTATTTGAAATAAGTTTGTATTTTAGGAAAATCAGTTGCCTGAGACAAGACAAAGTATGTCTTTAGTGCTGAAATGCTATCTAAAATTTGCATGTAGTCTAAACCAGACATTTGACTTTTTGCTTTGCTGAGCTTTTTGCTTTTTATTAGTTTTCAAGTAATTCCAAAATGAATCCCCTCTCATCTCTCCTTTCCCTAGAATTGCAAGTGAGTAAAAAAACTATCATATTTTAAGCTATTAGTTAAATAGTTACATTTAATTTGATAGTTTACCTGTTAAACTAACCTATTCCTTTTAGGTAACCATGTTGTCTATTAGAAAGAAACAAAGAGAAGGAAAATACAGAAATAAACCACACAGGAGTTACCAAGAGTAACAAATGCTCGTACTAATGTGTTTCAGTGAGCCAAAGACAGATATTTAAATCCCATTTCAGATCATGTGTTCTACAGATCACAGAGGCAGGAAAGCTCTACCTTGACTCAGGGTTTTCCTGAAAGCTAATTCCTGGATCCAAGTAGAGTTTTGACATGATTATAATTCAATCAGATGATAATGGTCCCATCTGGCAATAGAATAGCAAGTCAGCCGAGACTGATGATGACATTTTACCTTCTCCAAATTCCTCATTCAAGAGCTCAAAGGACCTATAAATTTGTTATCCAGCTCTTCCTCCTCACTTCCTCACAGCACAGCAAATTTTCAGTCCTTTCCTTTTCCCTGTTTTTGCTGAGACTCTTCTTACATTTCATCTCCTGATGTATGTTGTGAAATCTTACTAATTTCCTCACTCTTCATAATCCAGTAACTTTTCCCGCCTTAATTTGGCAATGTGACAGCTTCTTTTATGTGTTTTGATTTTTAAAATGTTGTCTTTACTTAATTCTTAGTAGCCTTAAGTAGAGAAGGAGTTAAATATGAGTTTGGGTGTGTCTATACCATTTCTGCAGCTCTTTCCACAGGAATGAGGAAAGCAAGTCATAGGTAGCTATGCTTTTTAGATACCTATGCAGACTTTCCCAGAGGTAGCCTGAATGCCATTACTTGTGTTGTTTAGACTGGCATTTACTATCTGAATGCATTAGTACCATGTGCTTAATTAAAGTAAACAGTGATTAAAAGTCTGATGATGCTTCCTAATTCAATACCAAGGTCTATACTCACAAGATGAGACTGAGACTGCAGATTGTTTTCTGAGGAGTGAGGTTTGGATGTGAAGTTCCTTGTCTGTGCCATTGGCTTTTTTTTGCCCATTTGGATATTCCCATACCTATGTCTGTAAGGGAGCTGTAAGCCTTGCGATGAGAAGATAGGAAGGGAGAGAGGGGTTTAATCCAAGCCATTTTGCTGTCTCCTTCCCTTCTAAACAACTGCCAGTCTGAACATGAGGGTGTGGGCCTATAGAAACGGGGGAAGGCAGAAGGAGCATGTTAGGGAAGGGCCAGGACCCTCCTGACTGACCTCATCCCTGAAAAACTGATACTGTGAACAGACAGCATGTGGTAGAGAAGGATGCAGTATTTGCGATCTTGCATTGCTGGAGATACAAGCAGCTTGCTTGTCTTGCTATAGGAGTGTTCAGTGTAGGATTCTTGTGTTGTTGCTTGTTGTCCACCCAAATGATACACTTCTGAAGATAAAAACTTTATCAATCTGTAGTGCTCTGCAAATTTCCCTAACAATTTTTCAACAAGCTCTCCTAGGCTTTATTTTTGGTGTGTTGGCAGTAACAAACATCGCAGCAGGTTTTTCTGTCTGACACCTCTCGCTCGTCCTGATCACTATATTTATCGACACACAGATTTGTTTTTTCAAATCTCAACTTCAATCATATTCATTCTCTCATCCCTAAAGACTGCTTGGCACTAATCTGGGTTTGGTTTGGTTTGGGTTTTTGTTTTAATGATGCTTCAACAGAAATCATTGAGTTTTGAAAACATAAACATCCCTTCCAGCCTATCCAGAAAAGCGCATTGGAACATAACAGAATAATCCTGCATCTTGTAGGGTCATTTGATGGATAAACAAAACATGTACTCAGTCGATACTTTGCTGGAACTTGTCTTTACTTCTAACATCCTTCCTTTGCCAGATTTTGTCATCCTCACTTTACTGAATGATATTTTATTCCTTCAGTCATTCTATACATCGTAACAGAACTGTGAGGGCAGTGTGTGCATATGTATAAAAGAATTTGATCCACAGTGCTGTTGTTTTGTCCCTGCCAATATTAGTGGGGTTTTTTCCTCTTTTTATTGACTATTTAGTCAATATAAACTCATAGACTTTTAAGATTTTTGAGATATGATATACTTCTAATCCTATTTAGTTTATATGAACATTGTATAATGAAACTTGATTTTTTCCTAAGCAAAATATTATAAAGACAATTTTTGTGTTGAGCCAGCAGCTCTGAATTACTGAAAAAGTAAATTTAGCAGCATTTTTTCATTCAGTCTGTAGTCCTATATCATTGTATCTGAGAGTCTAAAGGGGGAGGAGGCATTTGAAATTGACTGGGAGATTCTCTTTCTTCTGTCCTTTCTAAAGAGAGTTTTTGGGAAGGGGGAGGAGGAGTGCTTAGGCTGTGGGGTTGCAAGTTCCACATTCTTACTCCTTCAGCATTAGGAGATTGCTATAAAGATTGCCTTCCCTGTGCTTGGTGTTGTTCCCACACTCCTGCTGTTGACACCATCACCTGCCTACTCCCAGACTCCCCCTTATCTGCAGCAAAATGCAAATCTTGTTCAAATTATGATAGCAATCTCACACCAAGTAATAGCTATTTTGTTGCAAACCATCAGTCATGTATCCTTTGTGCCCAGTGTTGTCACCAGATGCAAAGAATAGGCAGGTCAAATCAGCTCTCTTAAAACTGAGCCATTGGGTCAAGCCTAACGCTGAAAGCCTGGGTTCAGTAAATGCTGAAGCTAAGTTGAAGTTTTCCCACTTGGAAACCCTCATTCTGTGTGTGCAACAGAGAAAATTTGAGGGAGAATGGAGAATTATAGAAATCCTTCAATGTGTGCTAGATCCATCCGTAGAATCTTCTCAATAGTATAAAGAGGCTCACTGGAGAGAACAGGTTTTGGGTTCATGCAACTTGTACTTGCCAAAGTCTAGTTTCAGCCTTTTTTTTTTCCTTCCTCCCCTCACAGTTTGTTTCCCTGCGAAGCCAGTTCTGAGTCTGTGCAATGTTACGTCTGTTCTCAGCATTAAAGGAAGGCCTTCCTAGAGCATCCTCCCAAAGAGAACTTCTGCCATGCTGGGAAAATACTTTGTGCAAACAAGGAATATCTGTGATTGCTTGACTCTGTTCAATGTGGAATGAAATGGAGGGTTTTAGACCTTGAAGCCATGGGGCCTGTACTTTCTATCTACTGATGGTTTTATTCTGCTTCTTTAGGTTGAGTGTAGGCAATGTGGCTGCATTTCAGTACTCTGTAATGACAAAAGCACCATCTAAAATATTATTTTAAAATAATCAGATATAAATTTACACTCATAAATGTAAGAAAAAACCACTGCTTTCTGCAGATCGGAATCCATTCCTCATTTGTTAATGGCTCGTTCAATGTCAGTTGATCCATGTAGCTGCAATGTGGTGGTGTTTTAGTTTATAAGGTTTTTGAAAGAATGCTGTTATCATAGTCTTTTAAAATAATGCCAAAAATAATACACCAGTAGCTAAAGAAGAACACCATGATTAGATCTATTCCTAGCCAAAGGCAACTAGCCATATTGATAAATTGGTGTGATCTCCTTGCTAAGTAGTTGTTCAGATTTGCCTTGACTCAGTAGTCTCAGTAGTAAGTGCACTGGTAATTTCGGTTCTCTCCATTTTCTGACTATCGTGACCTCTACACCCTTTTCTCACATTATCGAGTAAGCATGGTATTTTCTACGCACTGAGTAATACAGACAATAATTGTATGTGTCTATGTTAAAATAGGGAGATGTTAAGGGTTTTTAATATATATAATTTTATTACTTTCTTCCACTGTGCGTCAAAGTTCCATGCAGAGTGCCTGTTTTTACTTAGCTTTTTTTCTTTTTATTACCCAGAACTTTTCAACCTTGTGTGATCTCTTTACAATTCCCTTTAGAATACATAATTGTACTCAATCAATTTGTTAAAGGCTTTTGAAGTGTTAAAAAAGCTACATTAAAATTATTTTCTTTCAGGTTTTATGTTAATGAACATAGGTGCTATTCAAAGCAAAGTCAGTGTGTCAAGGGAACTTTAACTAAAGTTATTCATACATAAACTAAAAAAGGAAACATCTTTAGTGGAGGAAAATACATTTAATGAGTAAGTGCAGCACACAATTCCTCCTTTCAAAACTGTCAGTTCATATTGAACCTCCATTCTAGATATCTTACAATTACTTTGTCAACAGAAGGTAGAGTAGTGATGGATGATACATTGGTTCTTGAAACCAAACTTTCTGTGAGTTACTTAGGCTGAAACTAAGTGCTTTTACATTCCAGTCTTATTGATGATAGTGGTTTTATATTTATCACCCTGTCATTTCAGTTGACTGTATCAGCCTCTTCAGTGCAGGAATATGGACACTAATGGAGGTGTGTCCTTAGTGCTCTAAAGGGTCACAGACTCATTCCACTAACACGTTCACAGCCCTGCTATAAGCTCAGAAATCATTTTGCCATTTTAAACAGTAATCTGCAGCTGTAGGTGTATGAGGCCTGTGAAAAACATTTTCCTACTGGTCGTTTTAGACCATGCTACCTGTTTGACACTGAATATGCTTCTTTCAACTTCCACTAATAATAATGTTACTGTTTTGCAACCTGCCCTATAATAGTCAGAATTCTACCAGGGCCTTGGGAGTCCAGGATCAGATTGCAACATTTATTTATAAGAAATTCTGTCAAGAATCAATAATAGTCTTGGGTCTCAAGTTCCTTCTTTAATAATACTTTGATATGATTTGTCACAAGCTAGCCCACAGTATCCACCAGATTTTATTACTTAGCTTGCAGCACAGTCTCTCATCTTTGAGTCATGAGATCAGCCATGGGGAGACCTTTAAAAAGCTATATTCTTTACTGTTTGGTTATTACAGAAAGTCTATATTACTCAATAATATCTTTTATAAGGTGTGCTGTCACATCTTCACATAGATGTTTAACCTCGATGTAGATATACTGAATGCCTGGAGGCCATTTTAGTGACATGGACATTGTTTTTCATGATTGGATGCCAAATGTATCAACAAAAACAACAGAAGTTGGGCCTTATTTTCACAGCTTGGTAGTTCTGACTGAATCTCATACAAACTGTCGATAGCAACTAAGATTTTATTTAGAGTGTAGAGTGTAACATTTTTATTACTTGAAAGTAGCAGAAATTCTGTGAAAGCAATTTAGACTACTTTCCACTGTAATATCAGTTCCTTGGCTTCTACTGTGTATCTCAATAAACAAGATCCTACTGTGTCACTCGCATATTGTGGTTCTAAATATATAAGATTTAACTCAGACCTGGAATTCAGATAGTTTCAGTTAGCATTTATTTATACAGATGATTTACAAAATGAATTTTATGTGTTTTTGACTCGAGGCACAATATGCTTGATTCAATGAAATTTTCGGTAAAGTTTGTTAAAAATTGCTTTGAGTCAATACTGTCTAACCAGCTTGCGAAATTCAGATGCTCATCTTCCATTTTTTGTGAAATTAGGAACCGAGAAATCCAGGGGAAGATGGAGGTTTGCTCCATGTATCTTGGGTGTCATCAGAGTCGTGCACATGACTAGTACCAGTAAAACAAATTACAGATAAAAATGTTTTCATAAATCGTGGGGTTTTTTCCAAATAGGTATTTAGAAAGAAAAAAAAGAAGCTTATAATTCTAAATGCTTTTATTATTAAAGTTTTCTGTTAATAATAGGAATGAGTTATTGTGTATGTCTCTGAATTTGAAGGTTCTTTCAATGTGCTATATAACCATGTTGTTTAGAAGGCAAGGAAGCCTTTAAATTAGGGCATGGCTGGAAACTGAGTATGTTTTTTTGGGCCAGGCAAAAGATAGAAGAAGAATAGAAGCATGCACGTTTTTCAATACTGCTCATAGTGAGGATCTTAGAAATAAGTAGGTGTGATCATTTAATTTTAAAATATTATATCTCCCTGGTTTATAATTTCTTAAGCTTGTCCCAGTAAAACTTGTACAGCAGGTAGGTCTTTGGGAAAGTCAATCCTCCCGTATAATAAAGTTACATGGCCTGTTTTAGCTCAGAGCTAAGAATACAAAACTATTAATAGATCCATAGAGGGTTGTAATACACATATTAAAAACAAAAATAATCCTAAATTATTTATTAAGAGTGCATAGTAAATGTTGAATTACAGAAAGGCAATCTTAAATTGATTCTAGAAATTTCCAATGCTTTGTTTTGGGAATGTAACATTTTCATGGACTGAAGTAACTTAAAGACTGAAAATGCACTTTGGTTAGATAGACTTTTACCCATGAAAAGCGACTAAGATTCCTCCCTTAATGAGAATTTAATTGGTAAGTGGAGATCTTTCCTTCAAAAGACATTGTGAGTTAACCTAAAACAAAGAGTTTGGTTACAGATGCAATCTAAAATGTAGTAGTTCCATACTATCTGAAATACAGTATTAATTTTGCAAATTATTCAAATTTTTGTCAGGATCCTTGAAAAGCAAGTCCTCAGGAAATATAGCAATGTGTAGTCTTCATTCGTAATGTTAGTTTTTAGGCACTCTAGTCAATTAATTTTGAAGAAGTTAAAAGATTGTTGTCTAATTATGTCTGTGATGTTTGATTTATACTGAATGGGTGAACTAGAAAATACGTTTTTCGATGTTAATTGGAAAAAACCCCACATTTTCCAGTGTTAACTGGCAAAGTTAATGTATCTGGTACCACCAGGGAGTTCATATATTTATATGCGCACACACACATGCACATGTACAGACACACATAAGCATGTGAATATACATAAATAATAAACAACTAGTGAAGCAATTGTATTTACCTTTTATAGTTTTAGAGCCATATGTACCATAGTCTAACTTACAAATGTCTGAACAATCTACCTGCAGGTAGCATTGAGTTAGAAAAGATATATAAAAACAGACATCAAAAAAGAAGCCTGGAGTAGCCGATGGGAAAAAACAAAATCGTATAAATTAGATCTGGACTTGGACACTTCCTATGTAAAATAAAGGCGAAAAAGAATTGGGAAAGCTGTGGATCTTGTAAAAGAAAAAAAGACTTTGAAGTGGGCATTTAAGCATTAAAATCAGAGAGGTAGTGGAAACATGGCTTCCTGCCTGCATTTCATCAACTAACCTGTACTCTAAATTTATGAGAAAAAGAGATCATGTTAGCCCTAGACCTGCCTTTTCTGTCCTGACCTTAAGCCCACAGGTTGAATCTGTCTCATCAGAACAATTCTTTCAGCCTACGCTCTGCTTGTTTCCTTTGAGCTGTTATCACCTGAGGAATGTAAGGAAATATGTCCGTCACATGACCAAAATGCAGATGTGGCCTGTCATACCACCTGATTTATACCTGCCACATCCCTGCCTAGCAGGTATTTGGTTTTTTTCAATAGCCTCCTCTGGACATGTGTCGAGAGAAAGGCCATTTAGCTGGCCTTTGGTGCCTGCAGAAAAGGCTGTGTTATTGGATGCATCAACAAAGCTTCCCCTTCTCAACAGGAAAAGGTTCTTCTTCTCTAGCGTGCTCTGCCAAACTCGAGGTTTTCATTTGCTCGAGTTTCCAGCAGTGTACTGGCTGTCCCTCTAACGAGAGCATGACACGTGCTTACTTTTTGCATCATTGAGGAAAGCAGGAAGGAAAAGAGTAAAGAATGCACCAGTTACAGCTTTGTAATTTTATAAATGCAGAGTGGACACGTGCATATTTTTTGCAACTAGTAGCAGAGTCAGTCTCTTCAGGATCCTTCATTGTTACTTTTCCTGAAGACCCTTACCAAGACACAAAACTAATCAGACTACCTCAGATCCTGTCTGAGTCTTTTTTCCTTGATTTCCTTGATATTTTTCTTTTTTCCTTGTGACTTAGCAGTCAATCCTGAGAAGCCATTGACTATCTTCATAGTCAGTTAGCTGTAACATAATAACAGGTTCTGTAAAATCCCTCAAAATTCAAAGCAAAACAACATGCATGGATACTAATTGTATGAGCTTGATGATTCTGTGAAATGTATTGTTTACAGGCATCATTAGTTTTATTGGTAGCAGGCCAACTGTGGCAAAGATCTATTTAGCGTGTGATAGGAAAGCAAAGGAAAGTGTTAACTTGGGTTTTGATCTTATCAGCTTCAATCACTTCCATAAATCTGTGTTCTAGAAATGCATGTAAGTTTGTCCTAACTTTCCTGGGAAGCCCATATTTCCCTCTAGTCCCATCAAAGTTCACTTTATTAACCCAGGAGTTATAGGTTTCAGCAGAAATAAATTCTTTTAGCAGCAACAAAATGTACTTGTCAGGCTTTCCACCAGATTCTCTGAAAATCTCCTTCTTTTGTATAGGAGCCACATTTTGTATGCTTACCTCTGGCAGCTGGTCTTCTGCAGTACATTTCCCATCTCCTGCACCCACATCCACACCAGTAATACTCACGTATTCATCAGCTTGTGTTTGTATTCCCATCACCTCACTTAAGCATGGAATTCACAGGAGCCAAAAGAAATAGTTACCTTTTTTTTTTGAACAAAATTTGGGCAAAATAAAAACAAGCAGAGAAAAAGACAGGTTTTATACTCCCGAACATTTGCAAGAGTACTGAAGGGTTAGGGAGAAAACAAAATTGGATTTACTGTAGAGGAAAAATACTAAATCCTGCATACTCATCCTTGGCTTTCAGTTGAGCAGAATAAACAGTCTTGGTTTAGATAATGGCTTGTTTGCAGTTCTGTTCTGGTTATGCCTTGCGGAAGTATTCAAATTCTCTTGCTTAGAAGTATAAAAATGCCTTTGAAAGGGAGATCTTCCTGAGCAATCTTCTGATTTGCTTCTTAAGCAAATTCACCTGATTTTGCCAGATCTGTTGACTGGTCTTTTTGATGTTTTCTTAGGAATCTGGAGGTTGTCTATGTAATGTTTATAACTGTTGCATGTATATCTCTGTAATTCCTGTATGGCTTCTAAAAGGCTATTTCAGCATTAAATCAGCTGTTTTGGCCTTAGATCTGAGGAGCAGCATCAGTTTACAGGTTTTGACAATCTTGGTAAGAGACAATGGCTCATAGCTTTAGAATGTTTACTTTGTCTAATCTGAATCAGCTACCTGATGAGAAGATGAGACTTTGGCCAGGATTGCAAGGAGACACTTTGAAATTAAGAAATTGAAAGGAATTAGAAGGTAATCCTCTGCTGAGCATCTGATCCTCAATAGAACAAAGTGCGGGAGCGAAAAACCACCAAAACAAGGAAACCCAATTTGAGCTGTTCAGTCTCCTGAAACTAAGTGTAGCTATGGCTTGAGTACTCTTATATCTCTAGAACCCTTTGTTTTTCCTGCTATGATATTCTTGTAGCTAATTCCATTTCTTCTACCGAGCATCATGACATCATGATGGTCACAGAGGGAATGGATGGGCACATCTACACTGCACTGCGCTGTAGAAAGCAATATAGCTACAGCAGCATGGGGCTGTATACTTACAGGGCTGAATTCCCTCCACAATGTAAGAGAACTCATTTAAATTTAGCTCTAGGATCTATATATTGCTTTACACTGTTCTATGACAGAAGATAAACCTGGTACACCCTGCTGAGATTAACATGGTTGATAATCAGGCAGTAACATTACCAGCTCAGTCTAAAAGTTTCATTGTAGGAGCTAGCAGATTAGTGAGTTCGAGTTGGAAAGAAATGAGACTGGAAAGAAGTGAAAAGGAGAGCTTCATCTCTGAGCTGCAGTTGTGAGGTCTTGGGAAGTAAATTCAGTGCACTGACTTTGACCTGAAATGAAGATTATTCTTGTGCTTACTGTGACTCTGCTGTGTGATGATCTTGCATTTGTTCACCATACAGAGAAACATGGCAATTACTAATTCCTCCTGAAAGGAAATCACTGTATTAGAATGCTAAGAGTGCAGCACTAGAATGTGCATTTCCAGTAACTCATTCATTAGCACTGAATATCCAAAGAAGGAACGTGCTCACTGCACGCTGACAAACTCAGGCTGTTTGGCAGGTTCTGAGGTTTTTCAGAGGTTGGCATTGTGACATGGGCTGAGCTTTTAACCTTGCCCACAACATTAATAAAATTTAAACTGAAACAATACATACTCCAAGCAGGGCATGTTCCCAAGTTTGTGCCAAGGTCTAAGCCATGCTGTACCTCAGGACTCTGAGCTCTGAAGTGCTTATTAATTTTTCCCTGTAATTCTTAATAAAATTGTATTGCCACATGAAAGCAACGCGGGCCTCTCTGATAATTTACCCTCTGCAAGTTCAAATCCATGTTAGTGAAACCAACTGTCTGCCTTATATTTCAAAAGTAATGAATTCAAATTCTGTTGGGATTGTAGTTTTATTAGAAATTCTGCATATCTTCTTATTATTTATGGGTCAAATGGATCATTATATTGATTGATCAACCCTTAATTTGTTATTATCCATAAGTACTCAGCAAATAATGAAAATACCCTGTCACTTTGTTCAAGAATCATCAAAAGTGATGGTAATAAGATACTTTTCTAATTTTTTTTTGCATACATGTAGATGAACTTTGTATATCTCTGGGGCTTTGGCTGACCACTGAAACATCTGGTAGGAAAAGCTGAGTAGTAAAATAAGTCATAGATATACACATACACTAAAGCCTGCATTTTTAGCAGTGCTCGCTGTAAAAATAAACAACATACAGGGCAGTGGGGTTTATGATAATGCTCTAAGTTAATAATCTTGAGCAACAAACTTTGATGTTGTCATACTAATCAGGCATTTCTGCAGCATAATCAGCTCAATGTAAAAATCAAAAGTCATGCACCTCTGTTCTAGGAACTAGGTCTGTGCTTTCTATCTGGAAAGAGAAGAGGCTGGGAATTTAGTTGTATTTATTTGTATTTATTGATTTTTTTTTAAGTTGTAACTGATTGTCCTGGATTTGTTAGGCTCATTTTTTCCTAACTTCCACTGACTGACAACCCATAAAATGTAGGAGTGAAACAGCATTCAGTCCAAGTAATGTATGTATACATATCTATTATACCATTAGATATGAGTCTTGACTAAGAGACACTGGGCCTTATTTTCAAACATTCTTAGTGCATAGAAATCCAATTGAAGCTTACAAAAGCTGAAAAAAATCATGTTCCTGAAAATTTGGAGCCTTTTTCCTAGTGTGAGTAGCCAGCATCTACCATTAAGAAAACCTATAAATTAATTGTTCTTGTCTTCACTGGCCTAAATACTGCCTAAAGTAAGAATACTCTTGTCATGATGCAAAGCGAAACTGAAAAGAAAAATATTCCTATTTTTTTTCTGTCACAGTCATCTTGTATGGACCAGAGTTAAATGCATTATAGATTAAAATTATTGGTTTATATATTTTATCGATAATGCAGAAAATCAGGCATCTCAATATATATCATGCATTTTTTTTTCTGAGCAGGTCTACAGGTGTGCTCAAATTATACCACAATGGGTTGTTCATGAACAGCAGCACCAATAAAGGTGATGTTTTTTGCACCTTGTATCCCAATTACCTTTACCTCTGCACAAAACCAACTCACTGTTTTTCTCTGAGCGTATTCCATGATGTGCTTGCACATGAGACTTGTAATTACTTCATGTGTCTCATAAATCCCTCCACAGTAACCTTGACTAATTACAAGTGGGCAAGCTAACGTATTGTGGTTGGCACTGAACTCCTCACAGACTGGCCACCTGAGAGGCCAATGGTCCACAGAATTTTTAAATTCTCAGTTGAAACCTTCCTTCCATGGAAGCACCAATTTGTCTATTTCTTTACTGCCCAGGTGCCAGTTTTCATGAAACTTACGGCAGACTTTGTCCTTACAGTTTCTACAGTTCTGCCTCTTCCTTAAAGGAGGGGAACTGACAGATGGGCGAAAGAGCAAACAGTGCAATGTTGTGTATTTTATCCTTTGAAAACCAGGCTATAATGATATCGAAAACTTCACTCATAAAGCTATGAAGTATCAAACACCGCTCACAAAGTTATGTGACAAACACCACTCACAAAGTTATGAAATACCTTATAAATATGAAATATCTTATAAATATAAAAGGTGAAACTCTGTTTTATGCCAATAATCTCCTCAAGCACTAATGTTTGTCTAATGGATTCAGCTACCAAAAATTATTGCATATGGTACAGAAAGCATTATAATTTGAGACCCACCTGTGCCATTATATCAAAGCTAAAATTATTCCATGAGACTTTAGAACATTCCATGTTGGTTGATACTACGTACTTTTAACTAAAAGCTTCTCCTTTCACTTTACATCAACAGAAGTGGAACAATTAATGCTTCAAAATACAAGAGAGGCTTTTGTTCTTGTTTAAATTTTTATACCTTAGCTTGAAAGGTATCTTGAGCGCCTTTGAAGTTTCCCTTTAATATACTGCACCCAAACCACTTCTTTATAAGAGCCTCATTTAACTTTCACATTTTAAAGATCTTTCAATGCAAGCCCAAATGTAACAAAAGAAAGTGACAATTGTTGAAACAGACAGAGTTGTTGAATAGTGTAGACATTGAATCTTATGGAAGCCACATCCTGGAAGTATCTTGTGCAACTCTGGCCGCGGTGTATACCTGGCAGGTAGGTCACATCGCATAGGATTTGCTTCATGCTCTAGACTAATGTTTTCTTGAATTATTAATCAAGTTTAATAATTCACAGAGACCCCAATTCCACAGAGCTTGTGTGGCCCCTTGCAGAGAGCCCCACTTGCTGCCAGTGGCATTCCCTCAGAGGTCTGTCTGTGCAATTCTCAGGCACATGCTTAAATGCCAGTTCTCTAAGTCAGGGCTAGACTTCTGTAGCTTTCCCTGGGTATCGGATCAGACTGCATGTTCTTCGATAAAGGATTGGGTTTTCTCCTGCCTGTATATGAAAACACCTACCACCCAGCTGATAGTAACAGTAACAACAACTGAAATGCTGATCTGAGATTTCACTGAAGCCACTTAGGACTGCAGGCAGAAGGTCAAGACAATCAACACTGAAGAGTGCAGGATTGTTTGCAATTCATCCCAATTAACTGCCCGGGCACTCTCAGTCGCTATATGGCAGTGGAATTCCTGCCCAACAGCAGAGTATGTAGTAGAGCTTGCAGAGTTGTGAGTGTTTTTGTACCCCTGTATTCCCTGAATTCCTTGAGAGTAATTCATGATAGTCAGTGTACAGTTTATTTGATTTACCCTATTAGAAATGGGTCATTTCAGATTTCCAATGTCTGCCTGTCTTTGAGGCCCTGATGCTGTCATCAGACTCCATAGTGAGTGAGCAAATGTTGATGTCATACTGTTGTTTATGAGCCATATATCATATCTATATTTCATCTTGGTTTTGTGCTGCTACACAAACCCAGTGTTGTGGGAACTCACACCATTTCAGACCTCTGAAAGTCTAATTCTCATGCACTATACTTATTTTCTTTCTTTCTGAACTGGGTCAGATGTCCCTTTCTGTAATAATTTAATTAACACTTTGGAATAATGATGCATTAATTAATGCCAGATTACAATGAAAATGCTACAGAATTACACTTTATATCAACATTAATGCAAAATGAGTTCCTCCTGGATAATATTTCTTACAGAGAATAAAAAAGAGATAATACTAATTAGGCCATCAATTTAAATTTACCATAATTTCAATCCATGTCACTTATCTGTTCTCTAGCACAAAACCTTCTGTTCTGCCATACACTTTTTGCTGCATTGATATCAGTATGGCAGCCAGACCGGGAGTAATTTCCTAATGTACATTCTTATACATTATAATACACTTCTGTACTGTAGTCCTGGGTTTGGTGTCTGCATTGTGAAGGATTCAACTTTAAAAATCAGGTATAGGTTTAAGAATGTTCTGACATAGATCTTCTTTGGGTAGAGAAACTTAACTGGCAAAATAACACCCTCACCAGAGGCACAGGATTTTGTGTTGTGCATGGCACATTATTAGTCTGAAGCACACAGTCCAGGTTATTCTAATTCTTCCTGGCATGGCCCAGATTTGCTGCTGCAAATGCAACATCTGCAAAGTCATTCTTTTATGAGCATTATTATTTTAACTGCTTCACACCAGAATTTTAGGCAAATGAGAAATCAAGCTTTCTGTCCCAAGAAGCTTCATTCCTGCTATGTATTTCCACATCCGAGAAAAAAATGGTTTATTTAAAGCGTATTTGATCTCATTGCACTTGGGTGCTTTTTTCTTTATATGACCATCACCTAGATGCTGCCTTTTGTGCAGGTAAGAAAAGAGGATTAAAAAGACAATTCTGAAATGCAAAGCATGAAAAAAAATTAGCAGAGCTCATTCAATTTCAATGACCAACAAAACCAGCTTGCTTTCCTCTCCACTCCTGATTTTCTGGCAGTCTGGTGGAACTTGCTGAGTTACCAGAATTTCCGGGTCCTTGCTCTTCCACGAGCTGTGCCTAGGACCAACAGAGAGTCAAGTACAGAGGCCACTCAGGCTAGCTTGGAGGCACCGATGTTCATTTGGAATTCCCAAGGTGTGCAGGGACATACCTGCACTTCAGTCCAGACTATTTAATGAAAAGTAGTCAGGGACTTGAAGTCTTGTCAGTACCAGCACATGAGGAGTTTGAGAGTTCTTCACAGACTATGAAGACATTTGGAAAGTACAAAAGGAAGCTTTTTGGTTTTCAAGATTGCAATTCTTTCAGAATTTGCTGCATGATGGATTTTAACATATTTGGGGATTTTTATTCCCAATACGAAGAACACCAAATTCTGACATTCCCCGTGAAACTGACTCATTGCACAGCTCTAGTTGCTTTCTTCAAAAATTCAAATATCCTTCTTTATAGAAGTATTTTGCTCAGTAGATTTCAAAGGGGTTCTTTTATACTAGCCATTTGTACTAATTTTATTGTATAAAGTTGAATGATTTAGTTCAAAACAGAAAATGCTGGTGCCTTGTTAGAATGTGTTCTCCAACAAGGGGATTTAAAGAAGCATTTGCCACTCAGCAGACTTGATCAGGAGAGCGGCTGGGGGGAACTACAAAGTAGGGGCAGAGTTCAAAGAAAACAAAACCCAACGTCAATGGTTCTGCTTTATGGAAAAGGGTTCCAGCCTGCATAATAGCCCAGGAAATTATTTTGTTGGCATATTGCATATCTTCAGAGGGGGCCGTTCTTTTTTTAGAGACATTCTGAGTGGAATGTATGTCATGTAAAGAACAAGCCAGTATCCAGTAAAATGACATAGCCCTAAATTACATAGCCCTAAACCAGGAGTTGTGTGGGATTTGACCATGACAAAACTACCTGACATTCTGCACCAGAATGAATTTCCCATATTGTACTTCGGCTTTAGCATACTGCTTTCCCTGGAGAGCATTCTGGTCTCTCTACCACATGGGCAAATTGAGTTAATGCTCTAGCTCTTCTCCTTTGCAGAATTTAGTTGGAATTTAGAAAAGGTCAGATATGTAAATCTGTGTGATTTGTTTTATGAAACTACGTCTTTGTTTGGGACGGTTCACTGTAACTGTCCATCAGTGCCCAGGACTGTTAAAAGGATATGTATTTAGGAGCAATGATGTGAGCAGATTTTTGAAAATATGAAGGAAAGTTATTTTTCTAGGAGCAATCTATTAGGTAGAGGAACAGACATTTTTAAGAACTACAGTAAGCTCTCATCATTAGATGGGCTTATAACTCAGTGCAGAGCAGACAGTGTACTGGGAAAACTATGATAACTACTGCATGGGCTGAATTGATGTTGATCCCAGTGTTCTGGAATTAAGAAATCTCACAAATCTTTTCTATCTGTGACATCTGAGAACTGGCAAAGGAGGGTTTTTGTAGCTCAGGACTCGAGCAAGTATAATAAAACACCCCTGTATAGTAAACTAGCTTTGTGCTGAGGGAAAATTTACTCTCTGCCAATCTACACTGCTTTCCCATCCCAACTGTTATTAATCCCTTGTTTTCAAAAGCAATGAAGTATATTCAGAAAAAACATAACGAAAAGTGAAGAATATTTTTAGACTTCGTATGTAACATCAACTAGAAACTTATTGGATTAAATATTTTAGTAAAAAATAGCACACTGTTCCAGACCTTTTGTTTAGGTTGCCCATTTAAAATATGTGGTTTTTTCTGTTTGAGTATTCAGATCGTATTTTTTCCTCATTAAGTTATATGGTCCCAAAATGAAGAACTTTTAATCTTAGTCTTTTAGATGATCTTAAATCTTCATTGCTAAGAACTGTATCATGGAGATCCAAATAAAGTAGTTTAGCTGGACAGCTATCTGATGGTGCTGTGTTTAGTTGAAACTACAAATGAGTATCTACAAATGAGTATCTACATGGGATGGAAATAGGGTTTGATGCCTCTCCTGAAGATGACATCTTTATGTAACATAAAAACCTAAATGTGCAGATGTCAGAGTCAAGTTCAAGTATTTTAGTACCCACATATTTAAATACTAGGCTTTTTTCTGGCACATTTCCAGCCTTAAATCAGATGTGGAATACTTGTAAGGTGGTGGCTGATAGGGGATTTCAATAACGGGTCAATTTTAACTTTACATTTAAGGCTTCTGCAGGACATCCTTCTTCTATGACAGCACCAATACATTGGTAACACCTGCCTCTTTCCAGTTGATCACACCTGTTGACACTTAAGTGCATTAACAAATCCACTAACAACCTTCTTCTGGCTCTTTTTCATCTGTGTTAGTACTGGTAGCTCTGTGCATAATAAATGATGACATACAATGTATTCTTTACTTAAATGGATTTTATTGAGTACCAAACATATTTCTGGTCATATTGCTTAATGATACCTCTAACTCAGGAAGGATAATTCTAAGAAAAGAAAACTGTCTCACAGATATAGGTAACTTTTGTATAACACTATCCCCAGTCTTGTGAGTGATGCGTACTTAAATTTTGTCCCAGAAGAGTAAGAAAGTTCATGTTCATATTGACTTTCTTCATTTAAGTCTATGAAGGAGAAAAGCTCTAAAAGAGCTGACTTGGAAGGTTACAGTGGTAGCAAGAGAGCCGCACTGATGCTACACCCGAGTTTATACATCCTCCATCTTGATGCTCAGGGAGGGACAGCACGGCACTGATGATGCCATGCTGCTTCCAGTTCTGCTGCATTGGTACATCCAGGTGTGGTTGTAACTAGTTCAGAAGCCACTGCACAAATGTTTGTCAAAGCCAAGACAAATATTAGTATCACCAGAGTTATATGCTCAAATTTTGCTTGTGAAAATTTTAAAAATTGCTACTCATGTACATTCATCAGAGCTATACTACATAGAGATTGGCTAATGATTGTTGAACATTTGAAATACCTAAGTTGAAAAGTAATGAATAAAAACTATTAGAATTTGAGAATGTTGAATAAATTCAAAAAAATCATCAAATCATTATAAGAGATCATCTTATGGATATTTAGTAATCAATAGTTTTTTAAGTTATTTGCTATGCATTGTTCATTCATCTCTAATAAGTATCATACAGTATAAATTTTATTTTTATTTCAGCTCCTAGAACATAAAAAATCTGTAGAAGCTAGCTGATAATTTTGCAAGCGTGTCTGAATGCCGAATCAACTGAGGTAAGTTGGAGTTTATGTCCCTGAACATATTGTATGATCAGTGGATAAGGCAGGGTTTAAATATAGATTGAAAACCACAGGCTATTAAGTATCTAGGAATATTTTACCTTATGGAGTTGGAGTCTAGAACTAAACTTAACAAAGAGGTAATGTGAAATACAGTGAAAAAAAAAATTGCTGGGTGGTCTCTGCCACATAGTGTATTGTGTGGTGGAAAAGGCTGAGAGCCATAAGAGAGATATTGGGACCAAACCTGACATACTGTATACATTAAACATCTTGCTATTTACCATCTGAGGAAAGTTCTTTAAGGAACTTGTGGGCTGGTTAACAAAAACTTTATGGCATTATAGGAAGCCCAAAATCTGGGATGAAAATGCTAGTGTTAGCCAAACTTTTAGGTGGAGCAAATTTTCCAGAGTTACACAAATATTGGTTTTTTGTGAAGCCAAGGAAAGGATGCCATGTAAGTGGATCTCAGCCCATTTGGATAGCCTCTGAAAATGCACAAACATACTTTTTCATTTGTTCTCATTAACAAGGGTGAACCAAAAAGAGCTGCATGCAGTGCTGAAAGCTATGGCTAAGTAGATTTTAAATCATAAAGAAAATGCAGGGGAAAATACACAGTGGAAAGATGGGAAGCCCTACAAAAAAAATTAGTGTAAGATTTGTTTGAGGTATTTCGATGTTATTTTTAAGTGTTGGGACCCTGAGGGCACCACCAGGCCTCAGAGGCCTCAGGGCTCCCTGGCCCTGCCCCAGCGCCCCAGCCGTGCCTGCCCAGCCCCACGTTGTGGCCCAGCCTTGGCCCAGCCCTGGGTCCCAGCAGATGCCCGGAGCTGGGGCTGCCCTGGTGGGAGTGGGACAAGCCCTGGTCGCCCGGCCGGGCCCTGCAGTCCTGTGGGGCCTCCACAGTCCCATCTGGCAGGGACTTTGGCAGGAGTGCTGCACGTTGTAGTGTTAGTGTACGTCAGACCCATGGAATGGCGTCTGTTTCTTTCTCATCTTGTGAAACCATGTTGGCTCCGACCAGGGCTCCAAGCACTTGCAGTCACAGCCTTTCTGCAGACAGGGAGAGACATACTGTGAAAACTGCTCTGCTTCTCCCCTAGGATTGACACAGAGGTCTTGCAAGTAAAACACAGACTTCAGTTAATTTCTAAGGGGTTTGAGTCAAGCCCCTCAACTGTATGTGTTATGTCTTTCCCTTCTCTTTGCTCACTTCAACCTTCTCAGAATTGCCACTCATAAGCACCATAGCCTTAAATGCTGAAGGGAGGCAATGGAGGAGGGTTGCACAGTGAATGCAAAGGAGTTAGAGTGTGCTGCCTCATTCCTGCTCCTTTGTTTTTGATTAATGGGACAATAAACACCCATGAGTACTGCTAGGGAGACCTCAAAAGATGTGGACAGATGCTAGTCTTACGGCTCTTCAAAGGGCATTTACTACCTGAAGTATTCTATGATTGTAATTTTCATTGAGGTTTTGGTGGCTCTATTCCATTTGTATGGGTATCCAATTACAACTCAAATATTTGCACTTGACAGCAGTTTTAGACTACATAGTTAAATGAAAAATGAACCAAATGCAGTACATACTTTAATAACAATCAGTCTTAAGAGAATTTTTTGAGGAACAACTTCTGACCCACCAGGATTATTAAACATCCTGTAGCATTTTTTGTAAGATTAGTCACAGTGTCTTTCTGAAACTCAATTTATATTATTACATTCTGCCTCCATAAATCACCCTACGGTATCAGCTGAATATAGTATTCTTCTGTCACATATTGTTGTAGAAAGTTAAAAAGCTGTCATGTTCCACCTCAGAAATGGATCCACTTTGCTAGAATGTAATGCAGTTCTATTACAAGGTTTGGAACTTTTTGTTATTTTACAATCCAGTACATTTGCAAGAGAATCCATTATTTTTTTTCAGTGCTTCTTGGTGTCCTCACCTATATCAATGAATGTAGAAATGGTAAGTATCAGTATTTTGCAAAGACACTGATTTCCAAAGATTTTTTCCCCAGGACTGAACACAAAAGAAAGAAAACCATACATTTCAATTTGCACCAGCAAAGAACCACATTTCTAATTTTTCAAATGTGATTATTTACTTAATACATTTTGTTTCTTGGCAAGTCTTGCGGATGATGTAATAAATGTCACTCCTTCCTTTTACTGAGCATCAAGCAAGCAGATCATTCTCCTTCTTTATTCTTTTCTTTTGACTGAGAGGAAAGCCAGCAGCCCTGCTCCTCTTGATTATTATGTATCTCATATGTTTGCCAGAATGGGGATATAAACCTAGAGCTCTATCCAGATTCAAGTGTGAATAATTACATTCTGCCTACCTAAATTCCCACAATGATTTCATTTGGGTACAGTATATTTCTTCATTTCCTGCTCTTGGGCCTGTTTTGGCATCTATTGAAGTTAATGGAAAGTTCTCAAAGACTCTGGTGAAAGAAAATATCCATAAACTATGGAGTAATTCTGTTGTGGTATTAAACAGCTTGAGTGGACGTAAGTAGAGTTGTATCTTATTATAGATTGCTTGCACTGCCTGTCTTTACCAGTTTGGAAAACTCTTCACGTTTCATCAATGTTATGTGCATATTCAAGATGTAACAAATGGCAATTAACATATTTTTTAGGTATACTGTTGTAGACATCTTATCTTATATATGTTAAATTTACAGAGATACATGGTTGATCCTGGTGTCACAGACTTTTATGAAGATCTTTCTTTGGACTTTAGTCCAAGAGGATGTCTAGGTAATATCTTCAGAGTGGTAGAGGATAGTAGCCTTCTGACGCATAGAAATTCTGTTTTTTCAGACATCCGTGGATGTCTGGGAAAAAAAAAAAAAGAAATAAAAAAGCTGTTCAAAAATTGAATTCAAGTCTTTTGAACCCCAGACTAAACTACAATCCTCTATGGTATTTCACCAAGACGTGCACTCAATTGCAAGTAATTGCTGCTTTCTTAGCAAAACTTGGAATTTTTCTAAAATGTATTTTTGCTTTTTCTAGAGATAAAAAGTACAGGTTTTGAACCCTTCTCAGTTGTCTCTAGGAAGTTCCTTGGAGGAGAAAAAGAGAGCAATTCAAAATAGAGGCAGACCAAACTGTAAAATTAATTCAGACCTGAGCTTTCCTAATTCTCTACCAGGCCCATCAATGACCAGAATTTATTTTATTTAGACTCTTAATAAAGAGAGGGTCACATCTATTGAACCTAGATGACTCCAGGATGGAATATATTTGATATGGTTGTTCCCACCTTCTTCTCTCTTGATGATTATAAGTCACTCTCATTCTTGGGACTTTTGGTCATATTCTCATGAGCCAGACTCAGGCTAGGGCAGGACACAGGCCATCTCTTTATTCCTCCAAAGCCTGTGTCATGTACTTTTAACTTTGACCTGAGCTTTTGGCATGAAAATTGCCTGTATTCTAAATATACAACATTCCTTTCCTTTGGCCTTAGACAAAACTGGGAGTAGGGCTGGTGTAAGTATGTGGTGACAGCATCACACCGTTTCTCAGAAACCAGCAGAGGAATTCTGCAATGAAGAGCAGTGGAGATAATCTCAGCAATTTAATGCTGTGATTCTTACTGTGGAGTGGGAGGTCATTTTAATTCAAGAGCAAAACCAACACTCTTGCAGCGTCACATACAGCATTTCTAACAATTCAAAAATCCTCTAAATCAGAAGTGTGGTATAGCTAAGCAAAAACCCTTCAGACAAGAAAGATGCTTTTATTTTATTTAATTTTCAAATTTTTCTGCAGCTTGCTAGATTCATAACCTAGGGCAAGTTTAATTAAAGTCAATGAAGCAGTTTAAAGTGAAGAAGAAATCAGCATTAGAAAAAGTGTTGATTGTTTTCTAATTATGCCATGGACTCTCTCTGTAATGGATTCTTGCCTTTTTAACTCTAGATAAAGCCAGATATGTGTCAATATTGACAGGAGACCTGGGAAACTCCTTAATAAAATTTCCTTACTAGTTGCTTATCTAGGTGTCATTGCACCCTTGTGACATGATCGATTTCATTGCTTTTTGTCAACAGTTGGACTAGGTGGATATTCTTTTCTGAAGATTGCAACAACAGAATAGTGTGCCATGTAGGAAAGTTTTGCATGTACAGTTTGAAAATCTTTTGGTTTATTAATCCCTTATTCAGAATGTGAACCTGTATGATGCGGTTTAAGTGTCCAGATTCAGCCTGAATTGAGAAATTCCAGTGAATATGGAGAATAATAGTTATTTTGAATGCTGCCCTGAACCTGCACATGGTCTCAGTAGGATTTGGTTTTGATGTGGCTGGACAATTTGCCTGCAATACAAATGGCACCCCTCTTACCTTCAGTGGATAAGGATCTGCCAGTTGCATGTTCCCTCCAGTGGCCCAGAGCAGCTGTGGATGCCCCACTCCTGGAAGTGTTCAAGGCCAGGCTGGATGGGGCTCTGAGCAACCTGGTCTAGTGGAAGGTGTCCATGCCCATGGCAGGGTGTTGAGACTGCATGAGCTTTAAGACCCCTTCTAACCCAAACCACTCTGTGATTCTATGATTCCTTCTCAGCATTTACTGACTTGATCCAGTCAATGGACAGCCTGCATTCCTCACAGCTGATCATCAGCAAGAGTGACTCGCTCTGTTAGAACCATTCATCTCTTCAGGAATGGTAGATGGTAGTACTTTCTAGAGTTCATCCTGAGGTACGAGTGAGGCTCAGAAGGGATGATGAAAGGCTACTTGACAGTCCTAAGGTAACAGTCCAACATGCCAGGACAACGAAGAATCATAGAATCATTTGGGTTGGAAAAGACCATTAAGGTCATTAAGTCCAACCATAAAGCTCACCCTGCCAAGTCTCCCACTGAGCCATGTCCCTCAGTGCCACGTCTGCACACCTGATGCTGAGCAAATGCCCCGGCTGCATTCTTCTCTTAAGGGGTCCTCCTGTTTCTGTAATGCTGTGTCTGCTGGCATTTGCAAGGTGTCTGCCAAGACAATGCTACATGTAAAACACTCAGCCTCCAGCTATTGCATCTTTGACCTGGATGTGGCAGAGTGAACACATTGTGCAACTCATCGATCCACATAAAGTAAAGAACATCAGTATTTGCATTATCCAGCCCCTTTAGTCCCTGTTCATGCAAAACATTAAAAAGAACCCCAAACGTTCCTACGCAGAAGAGTTTAAACACAGGCTGATATTTATCCTACCGATGTGCAAAACACCCATGGACTAGAGAGAAACTTATTCTGTGGCATGCCAGTTTTCTTCTTGGTAAGTCTGTAACACAATGTATAGAATCACAGAATAATTTGGGTCAGAAAAGACCCTTAAAGTCATTGAATCCAACTGTAAACCCAACATTGCCAAGTCCACCGCTAAACCATGTCCCTAAGTATCACATCTACACATCTTTTAAATACCTTCAGGGATGGTTACTCAACAATTCCCTGGACAGACTGATGGTTGACAATGGTTGGAGTGAAGAAATTTTTCCTGATACCTTATCCTCCCTTCTGTTAGATGCAGAATCTCATGCTTTGGCCGTTCTGACACATCTGAGTTCATCTCATCCAGCCTACCAGAGGAAGTTGTAGCCATATCATCCAAAATTTTACTGTGAGTTTTTACATTTTAAAACCATCTACATATCCAGAAGTATTCCCACTGTGCTGTTACAGAAAAAGCGTGTGCTGTGTTATACCAGCTGTGCTCTAAAAGAAAAATCAGCTTATATAGCCTGCTGTAAGTTCCCTTTGTTCAGGACTATACATTAAATAAAGTATGTATTATAACTTCTGATATATTTACTCCTTTGTTTTATTTTGAGACAATTTATTCAGTCTGCAAAATACTTCCATCAAGATTTTGGCTTGACTGTCCAGAGGCCTCCTTAAATGAAACAGGTACGTGAGGTTCTGCACTTAGAAAGTTCTGAATTGTCCAGTTGTTCTTCATCACCATGTTGGTGGGCATATTTCTGGTCTGGATGAAGAAAGAGTGTGCTTGGAAAGATGCGGAAATCTAAGTATGAGCTTTGAGCAGGCTTCCTGATAAAGTTCAGTAGAAGAATGTAACATTTACAGAAGAATTTAAATGCTCCTTAGCAATGCAGTATTCCTATGAGAAACTCCCTAAATGCTCACAGAATCAAAGACTACAAATGAAATCTTTTGCATCTCTCTAGAGAAGCAATTAAAACATTTCACATTTATTTTGCAAACAATCAACTTAATAATCTGGTTATTTTTGTAGAAATGGTAACTTGTTTGTAACTTTGTATTAAAAGACACAAGTCAATTAGATTGCAAGATCAAGCACTCTGGATTTTCAAGGATGGCCCTAGAATCCTAAGTCAGCTTCTCTCAGCTATGTGTAACAGTAGCATCCTTATTTACAAATCACTAATTAGTTTTGCCTCATTTTGCACAAGAGACTGATGATTTGCAGAGAACAAGGAAGATGTTGAATATTTCTTTTTAACTTCATTGCCTAGTCTATAGTCTTAGACCTTATTTATTGTCCACTGTGCCAGCTAATGCAATCCAAACCTGCACTGCACTTGAAATAACTAATTTCTTTTTACTCTTTTCAATGGCATTCTTCATTATAGAATTATATGAACATTTCCCCAACAAGTTCTTTCGTGTTGGGGAAGAAAGAATATTATCCCCATTTTATAGCGGGGAAAGTGTAAATTTGCTGAACAGTCATAAGAAGCCAACACGACTGAAACTCTTTTTAAAATTTATGTTCTCTCAGTGACATTGCATGTCCTTATGTCCCTGTATTATGTGTAAGGGTAAAGAGGAATTTTGACTTCTTGTTCTTCTATCATTCATTATGTGGTCTCTGTCTATTACACCATCCTTTATCTGGGCAGTCTGTCTCTTTCATCTTTGCACATTGGGATTTTCCTTTAAGCTCCCATCATTTTCACTGCCCACATCTAGAAATGTCTACTCTAGAGAGAATAAGATCAAAATTCTGTTTGATTGTCCACTCTCTCTCTCTCTTTCTCTCAATATTTTAATCTGAAAGATGTCTGTTTAAAGCAGAATAAATTCCACAAAATTGCTACAACAGGGACGGTATCACTGCTGACTTACTTGGTGCTAGGGCTGAGTAATCCCATTCAGAGACAGTGAATGTGTGTGCCATCAGCCAGCTCTAACAGAGGATGCTGGTTAGCATTAATTCTGTTGCTGGTGGTTTTATGAAACAAAATTCGGACTGCTGAGAATTAGACTAAGCTAAATGAACTCTGTTTGGACAGACCAATGCAGGGTCTGGAATGGTCCTTTGCAATGATTGGAGCTTGATTTAAAGAACAGCATAGAGAGTGCATATTCCATATCTAAACCACTCAGTGACTTGCATTTATTATTCAGACTGGCATTCACTTATGTGAAAACTATATATTTAAATTGGAAACAATGTTGAGTAATTAACATAAATATATCCTCTCCAGCAACAAGCTATTATGTAAGTAACACAAGATGTAAATTTGGGAGAGCTACTAATGAGGTGTATCAGTGTGCTCTTGAAGCCTGGGACCAGGTGCTGTTGATGACAGTTAGAAAATGGTGTTCACAACTGTGAAACTTAAAGGCAGGGCCTTACCATTCCAGGTTCTCCAGAGGAAGCCAAGTCCTTGGGGAACTGTAGAATTTCAGTTATGTTCCTTGCTACAATTTTTCTTTGGTTGCTTGCAATGACTGTTCTTCTTTTCCAAACCAGTACACACGTGAGCACTGAATCACGTTTTGGTGTCCTGTCACCATGGATCGCTGTGATCACATGGCGGCTAATGGCGCATGGCCTGAGTGCACCATCACTGTTCCAAAACAGCCCAACTACTAAACAAGAGGGGCAGTATAATGAGAAACTCCTGCTGATAGCAGGAACTTCTGTTTTATCTGAGAATAATTCACTGAGAAGATAATTGGTGAATTCCCAATGGGAAAAAACTTGATTCTGTCTGAGCATAGGTTACCAAATGTACCATCATAAAGTAATTGATTTTGTTATGTATCAGGCAGGGACATAGTTGAGACTATTGAGCTTCTCACTTAGGGCCTCAGGGTGAACTTGAACCAAGCTTCCAAAGGTGAAGAACCAGTGCTTGACACGTTCAGGGTTTTGCACTCTTAACAGCCTCTTTAACTTCAATTTTTCCCATTTTACCAAGATCTAGATTTGCGCAAAGTCTCATTAAGATGGTTGAGTTGTCATTGGAGATAATCACCAAAGGAATGTGTTATAAAAGGAGAAAAAAAGTATGTCTAGAAAGTCTGAATAATTTTTTTATGCTGTTGTTTTAGTGAAGAGGCTTTGGATGCTGATAGAAAAGTTACTATAGCTATAGGGCACATTTAATTGCATTTTAGAAACTTCTTTTAATCCTGTAATAACAAAAAATTAAATCAGTGCTGACATTTTTTTGTTGCCAGAAGAAGGTAGTAAAAGGGTAAAGAAATAATTGTTAGTTCTGAGAATATAATTAGCAACTTTAATGCTTTAATCTAAAAAATGCATATTTTGAGCCTGGGTGAATGATTAAAGAAAAGATATTGAAAGCCTTTGAAATTTCTAACTGTTTGTTTTTAATTGTAAATTATGATCACTATAATTAGCTCATTTAGTACATTTATAATGTAAACAAGTATGAATATACAGAACTTCAGTGATATATTTCAGGGCAAATAAGAGCAACATTGTGACCCTGGGCTCTATTTATTAAGCCTTTCTTGTAGCGTTTGGCACTGCTTCATTCTTTCATACCGTTTTCTCCCCGCTTTTTTTCCAGAAGATAAAAGAAAGCCGTACATAATATTTGCAGGTCTCTGCTGAGGTCTTAATGCATCTGGAACTACACTGAAGAAAATACAGATAGAAATCTGGTCCTTTTTGGGCTCCATTTAACTCTAACTCTGAAGCTTTCTTATAGCTAGAGTTTTTGTGATGTTAGAAAATAAATACTGCATGTGTTCTTAAACACTAGGCTGTTAATACCGAGCAATTAGATGAACTGAAAGTAATGTTATTTTTCAGGTAGACTTACTATTTCCATAGCTAGCTATCTGCAGAAATGCAGTGTGTCTGATACTGCCGGTCCTGTTTCCTGGTGATGCACTTTGTGTAACATCCTGGGACCAGGTTTCACAAATCTGCTCCTTTCCTGATACACATGCTGCCCTACACATCACAATAATACAAACAGGAGCTGCCTGCCTAAGACTCCCTGCATGCTAATGGAAACACTTAATGAGTAACGGGATGTTATTCCCCCACCAAGTTCAAAGATTAAAATTTGGGGTTTAGTCTCACCATTATTTTTGTAAAAAGACATCTTTTGTTACATTTCCAGAGCTCAGTTATCATGCTGCGACACACTGCATCCAGTTCTGATAAGTCATGGAAAGTTATGATTAGTTAAGCTCCTTATGAATAGAGAATGCTTCCCTGAAGGTTGAAACTGGCCTCTAACTTGAGATTTTAAATCATTGTTGAAGTGTTTTGACTAGGCTGCCTTTGTGTACACTAAACAGTTTAAGGTTACTTTTTAATCCAGTGGCGCCTGTTTTATGATGCTCACTCGCTGCGATTGAATGCTCTTCTGTTCGTCACTGCCAGCTGTCTCCTTGGGATCCTCTGGTAACTAAGTTGTTTTATCTTAGAGGAATGAATTGTCAATAGCAAGCAAATAATAACTTTTCTGCTGAATTTCCAAGATTTAAAAAACCCCTCTTCTTCTGTCATATCTCTCTTCTAATGTCTTGCAAGGGTTAGTTGCTCTGTCCTTGCACTGTGAGCCTTCAGGAGTTAAATGTTTATAGCATGACACAAAGGTAAAAGAGGTACGTATTGCAGCAGTGTATTCACCATATTCTGTGGATGGTTTTTAGCTGAAGGAAGTAAGCCCTGGTTATTACAGCTGTCACGGTGACATCTGATCCTTCAGTATCAGTGACTTCCTCACCCACCATATGACCCTGATCACTACCATGATTCTCTGTCTGCTATTAAAGTGGGAAAGGTCTTGGCCCTCCAGGTGCTGTTTCAAGTCTGAAATAGCAACTTGTCTGTCACACTCTCTCTGCCTAACTTATTGCTTAAGGACCAAGCAAAAATGTTTAATGTAGGAAGGGTCTCATGCAGCAACAAAGTAAAGAATGTGTCTTCTGTCTGTTTCAGGACTGATGTAGAACTAGGGAACTAAGAGTGCATCAGTTCTTAAAAATGAGCGAACATTGAAGCGAATTTGAGGCTTAATCTCAACAATTATATTTTTGCACTTCCTTTCTTCTTTTGGGGAACACACTGCTTGAAAGTCATGAGAGGTACCTTTAAATTTCACACAGGAACGGGGGCGTATAATAGCTTGATAATTTCCATGAGTCAAAATTGAGACCTTCAAAAATATTGTTATACAAAAATTCATATCCAAAGCAGATCTTAACTGAATTCGGGGGGAAAAAATGAGCTAACAAGCAAAAATGTTTCATGAAAATATATTTAAAAACCCTAAAGCTCTAAACCAAACTCCAAAGTTGTGTAGCTGAAATGAATAAGACTCCCCATGATGTGCATTTTTCCCTCCTAAGTAAGTACCTTGCTTGTGGTATTAATTTAAAACTTGCTTAACCTAGGCAACATGAAAGACTTAGACAGGATACTTTTCTATGCAAATAGATATGGCTTATCAGGCCTACCTAATTTTTAGGAATGAGGCATTGGAAAAGATTCTGTACTCGAGATAACAGAGCTGGCTTAACTGGCTATTGCTCTGTACATTGTTCAAGTTTTGACACAGCAGTTGTCAGATGTTTCCAGCCCTGAATGCTTATCTTTTTTAAACCCTGTAGTGTTGTTAAATTCATGTAAACGGGTATGTGGGGCTTGACATCCAAGAACCAGAGTTTGTATATTGAAATTCAGCTGCATCTGGACTGAACCAGAAACTGAGTAGATGTAATGCCAGAGTAATAAAGAGGTTGCTTATTACCAGCTTCTGTAATTTTTGGAGTGATTTTAGGTTCTTAAATACAGTATTACAAAACTATTTTTTTTTGGCTTTGCTAGGCGTGCCTGTGAGCATCTGACCTACAATTCCCAATTCCTCCTCTAATGCAGAGGGAGGGGCACTTTTGGGCAGAGTGCTTCTGGTCACCTTTGTCAAGGTAGTGCTGAGTTTCTTACAATGACCCCCACGATCAGGAAATGTTAACAAACAGAGCTGCAGCATGTTACATTGAAATATGTTGTTCTTTGAAATAGAACTATCCACACTTTAATACCCTTTGCAATACATTCTGGATTGCAGTTGTAAATACCATTTTTTATAGCATGAAAAGTCCTCTCTTCATGTTTTGTCAGAAGCATACGTCCGTTTGTAATGATATACACATTTAATATGTATATATGCTCGCGTAGTGTATGTGTATATATATATATATATAAAGCGACTTCATAGCTCATGTTAAGATAATGCCATCCTTTAAAAATAAAACCTTACAAAATTTTATATAGTTGTAAACTAAAGTTATGAAGTTATATGTGAAGTTAAAAGGTTATAAATACAGTTCTGCTTATCTTAGTGGAAAACCAGATCAGAAATTGTCAGCAGAGTACTTTTAGAAGAGTTCTGTCATGACTCTGAAGATGGAAAGCAAGATAGACAAGGATTTAGAGCTGATGCAAAAAGAGAAGGGAAGGCATGTGTTCCTGAGAGAAAACCATAAAAAGAAATGTAAAAAGTGGGAAAATTAAGGTGTGTCCACTCTGAGCATATGTTAGCCATTAACTCGTAGCAGGCAGGGCTTTGCTCTCTGTTGAAGGAAAAATTAGAATTCTGTCAAATATGGGACAGATGAAGCCAACTGTATTGGACAAAAACTTGTTGCCCTTCTATGGAATATCCATAATGGCTGAATGTTCTCTATGCATCCTTGATCCATTTGGTATCTGGATTTGCACTGCTCTTTAAAACAGTATTTACTGTAAACACAGATGTTACACAACCAGATCATTTTGGGGCTAGAGATGGGAATATGTGGTTCCACCAATCCCCCTGTTTTCACTTTGTTTTCTTTTAAAAGTAAAAAAAGGTTGTTAAAAATTGTCTGTCATTTGTCTGTGGACAAGCACTGGGTTTGATGCTGCCGTTGGCAGTTTAGGGTTGAAAGGCTTTAAGTGCTTTCTGGAGTATAACTCTGTGTTTGCTCATTTTCAGGCATGTGCAAAGCCTTAGTCTTCACTATGCTCATAAGTCTTCCACAGTGATTATGACTAGGGTCCTTTAATGATACTGTGATTACCATTATTCATAGTAATGGCTTATTAGTAATAATTACTAAAAATCTTGATAATCCCCTAAGGAAAAATACTATAGGTGGAAAGCCAGAGATGGAGTCATTATAACAAAGAGAGACTTGTTCTTTGTGTCCCTCTTGTAATAAAATAATTAATCCCCCACTTTTATTGAGGGTGATGAAGAGATTTCTGAAGAGACTTCTCTCATAACAACCCTCTCTGCCCACCTGCCCCAAAAACTAAGAGTGGAAGAACGAGCAGGCCTCTGCCCTGATTCCTGTGAATAATTCAAGCTGCAAATATAACTTATT
>VZTA01021304.1:273528-287613 GCA_013398855.1 Mohoua ochrocephala | reverse complement strand
AAGCTGCAAATATAACTTATTTTTCCATCCAATCTTCTGTCTCTCCTTCGCTATTTCTTCATCCTAATTTTCATGGTCTTCTGTGTTTTCACAATCCTGTAGTGTGTGGTAGACAACAAGTATAGTATTTATAGTTTGGTAGACAACATCTTCCCAGAAAACTGTCATAAAACCTGCTTCTCACAGGATATGTTGCCAAATATGCATTGTTTTTATATACCTAAATTCGATTTTTAAAAATATGCACAGAGATCTGGCTGTGTTTATCTAGGGCTTTAAAAGATCAACAATCAAAAGGAACTGCATTCCATGATCATTTAGTCTTCAGACTCCATAAAAAAATTCTTATTCACTTATACAAGTGCAGCTCTGTCCAGTGATTTGTCCCATATACAGAATGTGCGTGCAGCTGTTGGCATCATGGAGGGCAAAGAGGCAAGCATTTCTCATTGGCTGGGAAGGCTCTGGGCAGGTGAAGTAACGTAATCCTGAACGGTGTGCTCAGATTTTTTCAATAAATGTTTTTCGTCACTACAGAGCTTTATATAACAGCAGTAAAGGCAAGAAAGGAAATTAGAAACACAGCTGAGACTGCATCTCATACTTAATAATGGCCTAAAATTCTTACTGTTTATTAAAACTAACACCCCTTGTCAGGGTGTTGATCAAAAATTCTCTGCAGTCTCCTTTCTTTGATCTTTTCATTTTAGAAACCACAGATATTTGTTGCCATTTCTTTATTTAGTTTTATATCTAAAACATTGAAACTCAAAACTTCTTTCCAAGAATGTTGCATGGTAAGGAGTAATCCTGATTTCATTGAACCAGCAAACTCATCACTAAACAAATTTGTCCACTCACAAAGAAAGGAAAGTTCTGCTGTAACACAAACATACATGGTCAAAGGTGGCATTAGAAAGGATGCTTTAAAAATACTGTCATCTCTATGAACCTCATGCTTCTACTGCTGTCCAGTCTGAGTATGGGCATAACCTATTCTAATATCCACATTTACCTTTTGTTTCGGCAGCTCCCTGGCTCCTGCACATGCAAAACATTTGAATTTCCTGTTGGCTCAGAGGTGAGATTTATAACATTTATTAAAGCTGCTTTTCGCTGTGAGTTTACTGGGCAGAAAGCCTAAGAGGGCCTTTTTTTTAAAGGGGTTTAATTGCCTGAATTTACCAGAGGGGTGAACATTATGCTTTCTTTGCAGCACCACTATCCACTAAGATTGCCAGGTGTTGAATTTCCCTAGAGGTTCCCTATTTATTGAAGGAATTCATGAAATACCCATCTATCCAGAGCCAGAGCTCCTACCATCCATTTCCCGTTCATCGTCTTGACTTTGTTTCCTTCATGGCTGCTTTTGAATTTCTTGCTTGATCCTGTTCATTTCTGTCTGTTCCTGTCTGTAAGTGTCCTCCCTCCTCTCCGCTTGAGCACCTTGGCCATTAAAAATGGGCCAGACATTCCTCAGAATGTGCCTGAGAGCCTTTTGCAGTGATGTGGCCGCTGGTGCAGAGGGACAGTTCAGTGCTGAGAGTACACCGGTGCTCTTAGCAGGGTGGGAAGGAAGAGGAATAGATGACACGAAAGGCAGGACAAGTAGAGGGAAGGCTGAAGAGCAAAGAGGAATTTTTCAATGTTTAAAGTAAAAGCCTAGAAACAGCCCTTTAAAATCTATGAATGGACTTCTCAACAGATGGCAACCCTACTGTCAAGCAAGCCCAAGGCAGGCAGACCATAATTGTTAGCAAATGTATTGTTAAGGGAATTTACTAATTTACTGATGGAGCAGCCGCTTCGGTTGAAGAATAAATTGGAATATTTTGGTGCATTTCCTTTAAAAAGTCATCCACTTTTAAGACTATGTATTAAAATTACATAGTCTTAAATGGGGGTCTCCTTTGCTAAACAAAAGATATGCAAATTACATTTCAAGATTTATATTATGATAAAAACTGAAACACAAAAGAGACATTATCTTGCAAAAATGTAAAAGTACATTGCTTCACGAGTCTATAATGATATAATGTGATGTTGATGTAGTTATAAATGTCAGAAGGGAGACAATGACCTTAAAAGTTTAAGGCAGACACATTAATATTGATTGATTTTTAAGAGATTAAACAGCAAGAATATATCTATACATAGACTGGATATTGGATTGTTTGAAAATTTGAGATGAGATGCAGAACATTTCGGTCTTGTAATGCTTTAGACTTAATAGCAAGAACATGTTTTATATGCAGCCATTTGTACTACGAGAAACTGGATGATGATCTGCCTTGAATTTATCAGACTGTGAACTATTTCTTGTAAAAACCAGTGGTGTTTGACAAAGCTAGATGATCATTTCTGGCTTACGCACAAATGCTGGTCTGTCATAGGAGATGTCACAAAAGTCTAAATGTGGGTTTGTTTGTTTGTTTGTTTGTTTTTAACCCCGTTCCATTTCCATGTAGATCTGCATGGTGTATTACAATTATTTTATATACACACACATACACACATTCCTAAAATATATTGAGCACTGTAAAACCTCGACACCTTCTGGCCTTGAACTAAATAATGGGATTGCACATCAAACATCGTGTCATCTTTTTTTCCTATTTTTTGTCAGGCTGAAAGAAGGTGGTCAATTACACTTCTTGTTTAAGTAAGTTTGGGATCATACTTGCATCCATGCTTATGCCAGCAAAGTCATAAAGAAATGTGCCTCTCATTGAGGAGGAAGGTGCTAAATATTGTGATATTTATTATTCCCTTGTGGCAGTTTATTTTATCGTCTCAGGTTGATGAAAGTTTCATTTCATTCACAGATAAGCTGTACTCTTAACGAGACTTCCACTGGCCAGAGAAATGAGGATGTTGGTCATGGTTGGCCCTTTAGACTTTTAGGAACCGGGCCACAGATGCCTTGGACTTGGAATTCAACTTGCAAGAGAGAACAAGTCTGACCAGGAGGAGATGGACCATCTTGCTGGGAAGAGATCCTGAGGCATTGTACAAGTGGCAGATTTTCATTCAGAATCAGACCTCACAAAACATGAGGCAGATAAATGTAAGGTGTAGACCACATCTATAAAAAGGTTTTTTTTAAATATCACTTTCCAACAAATCATTAGTCTTTTACTTTTTTCTCTGCATATATGGAGTGACAGAAAACCAATATCTGAAGGAAAGAGAACAGCTGGGAACCTGGAGTTCAACGTAGACATTTTGCATAATAGAGAATTCTTGTTTTCCAAGAAGCAAAGACAAGAAAAATTATCGTGTGGCCGTTTTTCCTCCAGATTCAATTTTTTTTTTTAAATAGAAAAAGGTGGATTCTTTTGGGGAGAACTATCAAACAACAAAGCGTCTGGATGTCATAGCTGCATCCTGTAAATGTCTATTTAGTTTCACCAATGGTAAAACCTGTTTTGACCTTGTAGTATAGGAAAATAGCCCAAATGGCCTGTTTAATATACTAGAGAAAGCACAGTGTCTCCAAAGGGCCTGGCCTAAGCGAGCACCCAGAATCCCAGAAAGCCAAGAAATTTGAAGGCAGTCAGACTTGATTTAATTATTTCTTACTACAAGTCTCATTTCAGAGAATGATTAACAGGAGAAGAGACATAAATGGCAAAGTCTTGATCAAAGAAGCTGCTGTCAGGGTACCATCTAGATAAATTAGGAGAAGAATGCTCAGGTTTCTGTGAAAGAAGACTAATGACATCAAGTCAAGATGAAATAGAAAGGAGCAGCATTGCAGGCTGGAAATCATAAAAGACTAGCCTGCCCTGACAAGAAACCCTGAGAAATTTCCCGAACAGGAAAGTTATTGGAGTTGGAAAGGAATTACTTTCTGCAAGTGCTGGGTCTTGAAGTTATGCAGGACTGAAGATGACCCAGGCACCAAACTTACTTTTTGGAACCTGTCAAGACAAGTGAAGGAATCTTCTGGAAGCATCTGAAACAGCAGCTGTTAGTGTCAGCTATACACTGCAGGTGTTCTGCATCTCGTGTGCTCGCTCTACTCAACTAGGATCGGTTAAAAGCTCAAACAGTCCCACCTGGAGGCAAGCAGACAGTGGATAAAAGGAGACTGTGAAATCAACAGCCAGTGAACATTTGTGTAATTCAGAGAACTTGTTTATGGGAATGGCAGTCTCCTGGAGAGAGCAGTGGCCCTAGCTGAAATCAAGAGAAAACTTTACAAGTGATCGGAACGTACTCGTGCGAAGAGAGGCATCTCAGAAGGTAACATTTGTCTTTTGGTATACCATAAAGGATTTCAAAAAAGTGAATGAAAAAAACTCCAAACCTGTTTCAGTGGTCGGAGGTGTACTCCTGGAAATCTAGTGTTTAGATAAAAATAAGAGGACCCATTTCTCAGGAAACATTGAATTGTTGTTTAAGTATTGACTTAGTTTTCTAAGAAACACTAGTATTCCTGTCTAGAGGAGCAGATCTTCCATTAGAAGTCTCCTTGCCTCAGATTTAGATTATAATATAGGGTAGCATTTCTGCAGACAAGCACTTAGTGCGATCAGTACTAAAACTGTACGAGATTTGCTAATGTACTTTTCTGTGATGTGCAAAGTGAATGCCAGGACGCACCATTGTACCTGACTGCAGCAGCATGAAGTTACACTTCAACAGCGTTCCATCGTAACGTAGGATTTTGAAGGCAGGGAAGCGGTCTCTGGGGTGTTGCCCGTCAGCGAGAAATTATTTTTTTAAAGTAGGAAATAAAGGAAGAGTTTGAACTGATGTTTAGAACAAATAAATGGGAGCAGCAAAACTTTCAGTGGTAGTATTACATGCCATCATAGAACAATAGCTAAATGAAGCATGTATTTAAAATTTGGTGAGAAGCTTTTGTACATTTTAGTTCTGTTTGGCTCAGCAGGTGTGCTGCACTTTAGACTTCAGTCTCCGGGGCTGTCAATCCAACAACTTTCACAAGCACTATATTCACTTAAAAGCTGAAAGAGAAAAATAGAAGGGGATGATGTTAATAGCACTTAGCACTTAGATAGCTTTCCTTCCTGAAAGTACAGTGCAAACATGAGGTAATTAACAAGTACTTTGTCTTGGAGATGCAAATGTATCTCTAAACAACCTTTAAGCGAAGAGAATACAGACATGTAAAACCAACCTAAGCCAAACTACACATTTTCAAGCTTAAACACTGGAAAGTGCTACTTAATGGTATAATTTCTCCCTGTAGTTGACCAGTAAGTCCAGCTTGTGGAAACCAACACAGTGTATTTCTGCATGCAGGGCTCCTTCTTCATTGTGTGAAGAACTTAATGTAATCATTTCACATTTTATTTGATGAAGTCCCTGATACAGGTAACCACCAGCAAGTTACATGAGGGAGTGTATTGTTTGAGTAGTCGAAGTATGAGATTCGGTTGCACAGATGCACCAGTTATTCAAACTGCTGGGAGCCCCTGTAGCAGTCCTGCTGTGCCTGCTCCAGTATCCATCCACCTGGTATTAGCTCCTCTTAATGTGTCCCACAAAGTCTTGGACAGACAGTTACCCACCTAATCCACTTGCTTAGAAACTTCAAAGTCTTAAAAGGAGAGAACCAGGAAAAGAGAGGTTCAGCTGGCACTGAGAGAAGTGAAATCCTTTTGAGGAGAAAAAGGAGCAGATAAAACTACAAGTCTCAGATTTGTTCTCTAAATGAGGAAGAAAAATGTCTGCAGCTGTGGTGTGTTTTCGGTGTACTATTTCCTGGTTAAAATAAAAGTTCAGTGGTGTTTGCAAAGCTGGAAATAGACTTATAAGTCAATTTGATAATTAAAGAGTTCTTTCGAGCCCTTGAGCTACCACCAAAGGCTATCAGCACAGATCAGCCAGGATACAGAGCAAGTCTACTCAGGGAATTAGCTCTTTCACTCTCCTCTTCATTCTTAGGCCATTATGACTTTAGGATAGCAAATCTGTCAAATTTGCAATTTCCTCCAGTAATAGAGTTTTGGCAGAAGCTGATGCCGGTGCTGTACTGTACTCATGCTCACTTAAGTAGCCAATGCATGCTTCATTTGAGAGAGGCACAGAAAGCTTCTCAAAGTTACTGCCTTATAGTTTCTCTTTCAGTGCTGAGCTCAGCTGCTGAGAGCAGAGGAGGTGTGAAAAGGCTTGTTAATAAAAGTCTGTTTAGATTTCGTTACAATGAGTAGCCGGATCAAGACAATACACCTTGCCAACCCTCTGAGAATTTCAGTCCTCTCTAGAAAAACTTTCTTTCCTGCACTGAATTGCCTTCCCAGTTGAATGTTTATGCAATGCAAGCAGAGCTGTCTTCTGCTGCCTTTGATTAACAGAGAGAATGGAGACTGCCTACCGCTTGTAGAAGATGGAGCAGGAAAGATGAATGAAGGAGCCAGGGAGGTCTTGTTTCTGTACTCAGACACTCCAAAGAAGCCTCCAGCTCGGCCTTCCATTTTTTCAAACTTCTGTTTCCCCCTGTTTTGTTTTTAATACTAGAAAGGGGAACTCTTTTGAGTTACAGGAGGAGCAAAGGTGGCTGGTGTGGAGGATAGACTAGATGTGGTGGTTTGGCAGATTGGTGTTGCAAAAATTCCAAAAGCATTGGGGAAGGTATAACTTACTGATTGGTCCATGAGATGGGCAATGACAGGTTGGTTACGTTCAACTCATAGCTGGGGTTTGGGGGAGCCATGCCTTAGGGTCGGTCCTCCAAGTCCAGCGTGACTTTTGCAATGTGCCAAAAGCATTTCATTGGCTAGATCCGGAGAAGTCTCCTACCGAGGCTAACTGGAAGAGAGGTGCAGTGAACCACAAAGAACTCTACCAAAATATTAGTTTCTTCCTCTTCACAATGGCTCTGGCCTCTGAGCAGTGAATTAAAAGTCAGCATTTCTGAATGAAGCTGTAGCTATGGAAGTATCTTTGGCTACGTGATGAGCCCTAGTCTTTAACCAGTCTGAGGACTTCAGTGATGTTTTTCAGATTACTGTAAAAGAAAAATCCCAACCTGTGGTAGACTTGGCATGTGGTATGGGCAGGCTTTTTCTCCCCCAGAAAATTAAACCTCCACTTTAATCACTGTGATTTTCTTTTGTTGTGGTCTTTTTAATGTTCTGCAAGTTTTACTTAGGTATTTATTAAAGTTTTTTAAGACTTAACTCTTGATGAAAGCAGATATAAGCCTCCTAAGCATAAATGCTACTGTTCCTTTCTCTATTAACATAAGCACACACCTGAATATATATATATATATATACAGATTTCAAAACCCAACTAGTAATAAATGGCAAGAAATGGGTGCTGGAAAGCTGAGTCACTCTAGTTCACCATATATCCCACTGTGTTACACTTTCATTATAAATTCAAAATGAATTGCAAAGGTTAGTAAAATCTTATTTCACTTTTTTTTTTTTTGCTTGTCCACTTGTATTTTCTAAATAAGTCTCAGATTTAAATGATTAATGACCTAACTTCATCGAAAGGAAAATTATTCCGAGAAGAACACATTTTAAATAGCACATTTCCATACACATGTTTTACATTGTTACTGAGTGATAACCTAATACAGTTAATTAGTACCTTTCTCCCTGGTATAACTTATTTGTCATCAGGAGTACGATTTAGTCCTTTTCATCTTGTCATGGCTTTTGGCGTTATGTTAAGTGCTTGCAGTACCTTGCCCCATCAGGAGATCTAGAAGGGTGATGTTTCATTTATTTCAGCATTGCAATTTTTTTTGTAGAGTTACTTAACAAAAATATTTTGTTATATGGAATGGTTAGTGATGTAGTCATTGAAGTCAATACAGCTTTCACAATTTATTCCAATGAGAAGAGGACTGTGTTGACTGTGACTGTGTCACCCNTGAATTCTGTTTCTAGTTGCAAGAGAAAAATATAAAATGTAAGGCATGTGCTTTATTAATATTTATTCAAACTGTCTTCTGATACATTGCCTTTCTGATGCTACATGGTGTTCTCCTGCACTATTTCCCAGCGTCATGGCTAATGTCCTGCTCTGAAAATTATCCATTAAAATTTTATCAATTTTGTGTTTTGGTGAGACAGTATGAGGAAATGCCATTGGAAAATTAGATTCCTCTTTGACATCGGGCGCCCAGTCAGCAATCCAATCCCATGTGTTTCTACTGAGACATTAGGATTTGATATAATTTTGGGCAGAAAACATTTTAAAAGGAAACAATTGAATTTTCTGGATGGTCTTAGGGACCACTTAGCTTAAGAGAATACACTTCCAAATCAAAAGCCTTTCAATCATCCTAAATATTATTTGGACAATATTTGCTTTGTGTGTAGTAGCAGTTTGAATTTGTATTGAATGTTTGACTGGCTCGTGCTCACATAGATGATGTATGAAATTATTATTTCATATTTTTCTAGTGTTTGCATTGCAAGTGACATCTGGCTGACAGGAACTTGGAGAAATGGGATACAAAGTGAATGCTGCAGTTACCACGGTATCATATTTATCAGAAGGCTTAAGGTTGGTCTGTCTTTGTTTAACATGTGAAACTAACAGCAATGAAAAAGAAACAGCACTTTTTAAAATTTAACTACGCTGCTTAGAAAATGAAGATAGATGAAGAAAAAATGTTAATGGTCTTCTGTATTCTATTCATTGAATTAATTTATGTAGACAATCATGCATACTGGCTGAAAGACAGTTCTCAACTTGTATGGAGGGGTTGGTTTTGTTGCTATTATACCTTTAGATTTTGGCTAATGTTATATATAATTCATACACACTGTATCACAGAGATAGGGAAGTCTGGAACAAGCTACTGTAGCAGACTGGCACAGTTCTTTTTAAAATTTGTGTAAGGCTACATAAATCCTAAAGGTAGGTTGATTCAAGTTGCGTTATATCTTTGAAATGTACCTGTTGAAATCCTATCTTTAACCAAACTCTTACCCCAGCACTTTTTCATTAAGCTCTTGATGTGTCGCTTGTCTAGTGGTAAATTAAGAATTAGTAAATTCTTGACTAGAATACAGGTTTTAAAAATTATTTTACTGTTTGAAATGTGATATGAAAAATTATGATGCTTTAGAAATATGAGTCCAGCCTTAAAAAAAAAAAAAAAAGGCGTTGGCAAAATGCATGCGGTTTGTGAGGAAGCTCTGCTGATGTGTTACAGGACAAAACCAAAAGTGATACAGTGAAGTGTCCAGTTTCTGGCCATGCCCTGGTCTCTACACTTGCTGGAAGTGTCTCTTGGACACTCTTTGTCACTATCTTGCTATCTTTCATGCTTGTTGGTTGTAAAGAGCGCGGAATCTGTGTGAAGAAAATGGGGGAGTTTGTAGGGGTTGGGTTGTTTCCCAGCCATCCTGGGAAGGAAGGAATCTGGGGGCTGTTACATGTGTGCATGCGTAGTTCAGAAGAGAAAGGCAAGAAGAGATTGTACAGAGATAGTGAGGTGGGCAGAACAGTCTAGGAGACTGTTCTAGGAGCACCCCAAGACAGAGGGGGAAAGTCTGCCTGAGAGAGACAGAGAGACGGCAGACCAAGTAATCAAAAAATAATTGCATCTGTACCGCTGCCAAGTGATTTTCTGATCTATGAAGTTAGCAAGCTGAGAGCACTCAGCATCTTCCAGAACTTAGACCTTTGCTTTTAAACAAATAGAAGATCCAGCTGTGTGGTCCCATTCACAGGAAGAAAGAACTAACAGTAGTTTTTCTTTAGGTCAAAGTTTTTCTTTGCAATTGCAAGGTCAAGTTGGGAAACTTAAAAAAACCCCAGCAAAAACAAATGAACCAAAATATGAAAAACTGGGAGCAAGAAATACAAAGCAAAACATTTCCAAATTGTTCACAGAGGAAAATTTTATTCCCCTAAATGAACCTCAAGAAGAACCTATCTTTTTACTAATGACATAGGGCATTTGCCTGTCCTCCTTTGTTAGACACTGGCAGTGTGAATACCTTCACTCTGTTTTTCTCTTTGCTTTTGAAAACATCTCCAGTCAATAAAGACTGGACTTATCCATTGCCATACTTGCCTCTCCTGTTTTTTTCCTTGTCAGACGACCAAGCAAAGATCACTGAGATGTTGATGACTTCAGAGCAGCAGAGTATCAAATTAGTGCATTCAGAGCAGTATGTGTTCTGAGCATAGCAATGAGACAGAACTGACCAGAAGAACAAAGACCTGAGACTGCAGCACAGTCTAAGCCTGGTTTCCTAAGCATTGCATAGTAGTTCTTTTCAGCAATTCGTTAGCCATGCAAAATGATGTATATGTTTCACTGGAATAGGCTTTGCAATTTTAGAAGATCACAAGTTATTTACGTTATACTGGTTTAGGATATTGTGACAGAGAACTTGTCATGAGGAAACACTAGGTACCTTGGCACTTAAAAAACAAACAAAAAAAGAATAGGTACTCTTGGAGCCTTTCTGAAAGGGTACTGTTCACTGTTGCAGTTCATATGTGCTCGGGTGGTTTGTTGTGGATGGATTATTATAAAACATAGTCTGCTTATCTGTTTTCCATACTGTCATTTACTCTTTTTGAACGTGACATCTTTTCTTGGGTTCCTTTAGAGCTCAAAAGACCTGGATACACTCATTTCTAAAGCAGTGAATGTATCCAGGCTCTCCTTGTGGGAGAGCTGGACTGGGTGAGCCAGACCCCATATCTGAAATTTTTATGTAGTGTATCTTACTAATAGAATGATTCATATACAGAGATACACAAGGTATCTTGAACCTCATTTAAATAGGTTTTCAAGTGCTACTGCCTCCTATTGAGCTAAAGTCATAGAAGTCTTCAATTTATTTTTTTCACTTTTATTCATCTGTGTTCTATTGTACTACATAGTACTTCTGTCTCTACTTTGTGACGTATGAAACAAAGCTGTTCTAGTTGCTTAGCCAATGTTATTTATGCTCTGTGCTGATGTATATTACACTTTTACTCGTCTGCTGCTCTGTCTACCTAGCCACACACTCAGATTTTATCAGCTTCTGGTTAAGATTGCTGGACTTCCTGTATGCCAACACAAACAAAGAGCAAGGAAATAAGTGGTTAAGTGATTCAACACCCCATTTACACTACTCTTGTCAGCAATCTTTCTCAGTCCCAAATACCTCACTTCCAATGACCACAGGCTTCCAACTTTGCCCTGATTATTTTTCTTCTGTGTACTATTCAAGACGATGTTTCTTTTTTCTACTTCATGATTTTACACTTTCTCTCTTGAATATTTGCACCCTAAACTAAAACATCATCATTAATTAAAAATTGAGAAAAGTCTGTGGATCATCATTATTTGCTATGTTGCAGGTTTAAGAGTTGAGGGTCTGGGAAACACTTCATTCATTGCATTCTTTAATATTGTCCTTTGTGTGCTGAGTAGTAAAGCCATGCTTCTTCTTAACAGTTTGCATTTCCAGTCTGTTTCACAGAACAAGAGTAGGTCAGATTTCCTCTGTTGTGCTTTTGAACCTTCATCAGCCTGTGGGGTAAACCAGATTGGCCAAAGGTCTGATCCTTTTGAAAGTGGAGTCTTGGCACTTTCTGCTGTGGGGGTGAAGATGAAAGTGAATGAATGACAGTCAATGTAAACGACCTTTGCTTTTCAAGAGAAGAGTAGTAGCACCTACATATACTACAGGAACTGAATTCTCTAGATCATGGTAATGTCAGTCAAAGTGCTTGCAAGTGCATTTTGAGGCAATTTTAAGGAGTGATTTGTATATATAATAAGAGCCAGAGAAAAAGTATTCACTTTTTGTTTAATGACTAAAACTAGTATTAGCTGTGATAGACTGATGAACTGCCTGAGACGTTTCAGTACAATAGCAGACACTGAATGTATTTTTATTTGGCAGAAGGCAGTAGGAAGGGGGAAAAAAGGCATATGGACATAAGCACACAGACAAAGCCGTGAACCTGAGACCTTTCTCTCCTGCCTTTTCTTCCCCATTTTATTCCCAGTTCTTACCTCTGGAAGAATCTTTGGATAAACAGCAATCCTGAGGTAATATACCATAATGGCAAAAGCATGCTGAAGAGGGTGGAGTGGAAAAGAAAGAGGGGATTCTATGTTGATAAATAAAGTCATTTTCCTTCAGCTTGCCTTCACAAAGTTTCTGGGTAGTTTAGAGGAGTGTTGTAGAAAAGAATGTTGTCAGCTTGAAACGTTGCTTTCCCTAAAGGCTACACAGTAGTGTATTGGAAGATACTTGTCCATCTAGATGAGAAGAATTTCGATTCTTGACCATGGGTATCCTAGGCTGGACTAAACAAAAAGTGTGGAAGGACTTCAGAGAGCCATTTTTACCCTCTGTTATGGCTAAACGCTGCTATGACACATCTGAAGATCTTGCTGGTGACTCATTTTGGCCTAATTTGTTTAACATTTTGGGAGACTATTTGCTTTTTCTCCTCTCTATATTAGTTTTGTAAAGTTTGAGTTTCGTGTTGAATTTTTGTGCTCCTTTTTTTTTAATGACTTTTCCCTATTAATAAAAATAGACTTTATTTATAGATTTTTGTCTGGAATAAACAAATCCTGCTTACTCTGCAGATGATTACATGGCACTCAAAACAGAAAAACATAATGTGGGAAGTTGCCATAATGGTGGTAATAGCTGTGAGTTCCAATGACACTCTTAGGGATGGAGAAAGTACTGAGTGTGTGATCCTGCTAGTATGTATGTTGGTGTCTGTCCCTGTGTGCGGACTAATCCTTTTTGAAGCCTTCTGTACAGATCAAATTTGACTCAAAACTCATCTGAACAGCCCTTTAGTAACAGCTATTTTGAAGTCTAAAATCCTTTTAAAAAATTGTTTCACCATCCATGAAGTTGAGTTTGGCTCAGATAGTAGAAACCTTGACACCTCAGAAACACAGCAGTCCCATTTCCTATCTAAAATAAAATGGGATTTAGATTGTTACACCCTAGCCATAGCCATGTGGTTGGAGACTGCTAGATTCACATGAGAATGCCTGTCTGCTTTCTGCCTGACAAATAACTCTCTACCAGCAAAGATTTCAATGTAATACATTTTCAAAATAATCTTTCCTTGATCAGCAGACTACATTATTTTATCATTTTGTAGGCTTTGTTTCCTTCATGGGTGAATACTTCACCAAATTGCATTTAATATCTGTTAACTTGGATTTTTAAAAGATCAAATGGCTTCTACATCTCATGATGTTGTTCTTCATAATTCATTATTTTTTCCAAAGTGGCACCACTGCATACTTAGAACTTGATTTCTGTTCTATCATCCTATCTGAAAAAAGGATGCTGACAGGAGTCCTGCCTCATGAAAGTATAAACTTCGTGGGAGTGACTATTATGCCCCTCTTTTCTTGAAGGAGGCATTTCTATTACATTTCTATTCTTCCGGTAGCTCTTTCCAGATACCCAATCTTTTGTCATTTACTTTCAGCATCTCAGTTCTCAGAACTGCTCTGATTGGATGATGTGTTGGTTTTTTCACCTAGTTGAGCTTTTACTTTTGCGTCTATTAGCACATTTTTATACTGTTCCACCTGCTCTTTGGCTCCCTTGGTTCTTCGTCGAAGTGAATGTCAATGGTGAAATCTCAAAACATTGAAGTAAATAACACAACCCATATTTCTGCTACTTTTTTCAAAGGGCCAGCTTCCCAAAGAAAAAAAATTATAGCTTTGAAAAGTTATGGAAACAACAGTGAGTAAATCATAAGAGGTGTTGCTTGTATTCTTACTCTGTTCTATTTCTTACGCTATGAAGTGAACCCTATTATGTGAGACTTCGGTCTAGAGATGTAACCGTGTTACTGTTTGAGGATGTCCAGAGTACTCGAGCTACAATGACTCTGAAAATAAATATACTATTCATTAGCATTTGAATATTCCTGTCCAGAATGATTTTGTGTTGATACAGGCATATTCTCATCTATACTATGCATAGCTACCATATAATAGAAAATAAAAAAAAGATGAAAAATCACCTAGAAGGGAAAAATAGGTTTGTTTTCTTTTTTTTTCAAATGTACTGAATAGAAGTCGGAGAAGCCATTACTTGTTGTGTAACTATCGTGGATAGATATGTTTCCAGTTAGGAG
>VZTA01021304.1:180630-273512 GCA_013398855.1 Mohoua ochrocephala | reverse complement strand
ATACTTTTTTTTCCACCCCAGCAGCTTCCGTTTTATAACTGTTTGCATAGAAGTTGTTAGAGCAATTAGTAGACTGTGTGCAAATGCATGGCATAGGTTTTTTGGCAGCCTTGTACAAACCTGAGTTTGCAGTAGCATTAGGCATCGGATCCCAATATGCATGTGTCCAGTCACAGTTAATACAAGTTGCAGTATTTTGTTGCAAACAGACTTCATTAGTAGTTACAGCACTCAGACACAAATGTTCCTGTGGGGGCACAACTGCCCTGGTAGCTATTTGCAAAAGTTTTAAGGTGTATTAATCTCATTTGAAACTCTGTGCATAAACAAGAACCTTCTCTACATATTTATTTAGTTAATTTTCTTCAGACTTCAGAACTGATCTGTTCTATTCACATGCACTTTTTATGTTTGTTGCTATTATGTTGTTGGTTAACTATCGTGTTGTTGATATTAGGTTGGCACTCCTGAACAGCAAATTTGCATTAAGGTGCTTCAGCCCATAAAGAGTTCAGATGAACTTATTCCATATATTTAATTTTTTAGCTTTAACATTTTGTTTCCCTTTCACTTTGCAGTCTATTTTTTTAGCATTATCCAATAAAGCAATAATGCAAGTTTTGTGTTTCTACACGCACACATGTGTACATGTATCTATATACATGTACTGGAGTTTGGGTTTGGGGGTGATGCGCTCGCGAAAGAAAATCTGAAGCCCTCTATTTGCCTGTACAATAGGACCAAGGAAGTTCCAGTATAGCTTTTCTCTGGCTGTCTTTCAATTACACCCATTTTAGGTCTGGGTGAAGACGGATAGGTCTCTAAGGTGGCCATGCCACAGCAATTGACCCAAAACTGTACATCTACTTGTAAATAAAGCTGAGTTTCTGAATTCCAGCTGCTGCCATTTCATCTGAGAAGTAATGAAGTTTCTGCCTAGACTGGAGGCACTAACCTAGAAAGATAAACAGAGGGCACATGTTTTGTGCTTGTGAATTATTGTTTGCTTTGGTAATTTTGGCCTTCATATAGAACTAGTTACTTGTAGACAACTGGCAATTACTGTTGAGGCTGTGGGTATAATCCATTAATATCCCCTAATTTAATACAACCATCCAAATCAAACATTCTTCTGTTTTTAAAAAAGCCTGCAGGTAATGAAAGCTTCAGAACATTCATATGTGTAGTGTTACAGTAGAAAAGTCTAAATTCTGCATTCAAAGACCTGGTAAAGTCCCAAGCTCATATTAATGCAACTTCAAGCTTCTAAGAGAATATTTTGACTGTTTGCCATTGGCCCTGTTGCTTATGGAAAAGCAAGGAACTAAACTGGTGCCGGCTGGCTTTTAATACCTCTTTTTAGGGGAGGTCACAACTTGGGCCAAAGAAAATGGGGGGACCCACCCCAGTGACTGTGCCTGATGACATTACCAGATGTATCTAGAGAACGGGAAACTACATCTGTGATGTTCTGCAAATATTCAGCCTGTGGAAAACGGTGGTACTGGTGGGAAGACTTTCTTATGTCCAGGTATTTCTGATTAATCTGATATGCTAGGTTTTCCAAATGGGGAAACAGCTCTCCTCATTCCTAATTTGAAAGATTTTATCCTGTGAGACCTGGCGAATGTTGAGTATAGATTTCTTGTGTTATATCAAAGAATAGGACCATATTTCAGTGAAAATGTAAAACACTGTTCTTTTATTAGATCATATTAATTTCATTAATCCATATAACGGAACGTAAGAAATCTCATCAGCAAATTACCTTAAAATTGGCAAATAGATACAAAGGGATCCTCAAATGCATTTTTCTTACCTTGATGTCAGAGTCCTATAAAACTAACCTGTAAGGTGTCTTCCAGTGTCACAAAATCTCTTTTGGTATCACCGCTGTGATCACTCTCATACAGAGAGATCAAACCATAAATGACTTAGAAAAAGCCAGGTGAAGGAAATCAGTTTAAAATGGACTGAGGACGCTTTAAACAGTTTCTTTCTTCTCTCTGCTTTTAATTGCTTCTTTTTGCAGTCAGTCTGTTAATAATCTGTTTGTGTTGTTTATTATTTCTGAATCTTAGTTTACTTAGCCTGTATGTAAACTCTGTCTCCTTTTGGTGTTGCTGCATCATATTGCTGAAGAAGGAGATTGTATTGCTATGTGAGGAAGCAATATGGAGGATGTCACTTCTGTATTTTTCCAGTCTTAATGTTCTCTTCAATGATACGGAAAAATCACTAATAAATATAAATTTGATAACCTTCAGAAAACCTTTTGCTGAACAGTCTTGATTTCTGATTCATACTAGTTTAAGTCATTCCATTTGCATACGAAAATAATCTCTCTTTCCCCCATCTGTTATATTATTGATTTACATCTTTCAGGTAGTTATCTGCAATGATGCACCAAACATTCATAGTTTAATACTCTCATTTGGAGCCGATTTCCCATAGTCTATTGAACATAAACCATGAGAAATTCAGGGTACGTTTCACCTTCTTTTAAAAGTTTATTACAAACTTTGGAAACCAGTTGTAAGTGTTTTACAATAATGGATACCTTTATGCTCTTCTTTGGTGCTCCATATTTTTGTGACACTTGATAAATACCACTCTGTAGACCAATAAATAGTAATTTTGAACAAGCTTAGACCTTGATTGTGTTGTTTAGATAACTCTCTGTGTGTAATCATGCACACAGACTTTGAGTCATAGCCTGCCAACTGAGATGACAGTAACTGAAAATACTTCTTCCCAATGGCTGGCTACAAGGGAAATCAGTAAGTAGTTTTAGCACACTCCTCCTGTTTGGCAAGTACCATCGTAGGTGATGTTAAACATACCTTCATGGTATCCTCAGCAGGTGAACCAGATACCGACCTGCAGAATTTGGATGGCCTTCGGAAGCCAATGATGCATTGGAAATAGACTGAGAGTATCACCTATGCTTTAAAATGCCTCCTAAGTCACCTCACTGCAAGGGTGAGTTCAAATTAGTAAGTATTAGGTCCTCCTCCAAAACTTGGCTACTGTGTGCAGATGGAACTCAAGTTATATGCAAAAGTGGAGTTACAGCTCAAGCTGATACAGCAAAGACAAAGCCCAGTGTGAGTTTGAGTAGATATTTTTCTCTAGTAAAAAGTATATACTCTGAAAAACATGTTTCCTGGCAATGAGCAGTATTGGATAACCAAGTCAATATAGCTGAAATCTAGCTTGCTTGTCCGTTCATCTGTGAAAATAGCCCTTTCTATCTGTTGGTGAGTGAAATAGTGAATGTTTCCCCTTAAATACAGTACAGGACAATGAAATGCATTAGCCTCACCTCCTAGATACGCAGTTCCTCTCACAGCTCTGATGAGCTTCATCTTACCAATGCTTCTGGACATTATATCCAAACTAGTCAGTCAATAGTTTGGAAGTACTTAAAATAGCACTAACAAAAATGATTAAGAAGTAGGAATGACAAACACTCTATATGGGAAAAGAGTAAAAAGAAAAACAAATAAGTTGGCTGGCTGATGCACTCTGGCTGTTTATCTGAGAAAGCCTCATGGTAGTGACATTTGTTAGACCATACACGTGACTTTCAATAATCAGGAAAATGCACTCTTCAAAACTCTTTTCTATAAGGCTGGGCTAGCTTTGGTCCTGAGTTACTCCCCGGCAGAAGTACTCAGGTGACTTAAAGCCAGACAGATCACCAAGAGCTGAGCTTTCATTTTACTGCTCTGATAAACTGATGAAGGCTTGAGGTCCTGGGGTTGCATCTGCCCTACGTTCTTGCCTTTCCAGTTGGTACTTCTAATGAGAGTAAGAGGAAGACCTGCTATCACACTCTATGATGCAGAAAGTCAGAGGACTTTATTTCATTGTAGTGCTGTCATTAGCAGATGAGGAAGCTCAGGAAAAAATTCTCTAAAAGACTAGTCTTTAAAGGATTAAACCCATTCAGTGGTAAGGAAGGAGATCTTTAGCCGGAGACCATAAATGAACGTCGCAGTATTAAAAACTGAGGGATTACTGTTCCCATACAGAGCTAACAGCATATTTTGTATCTTTTTATTCCTCCAGAAGGGGAAGAATTGATCAGTTTCTTGATCAGAAACTCTAAAGTGTTTTAGTAGCAAGGGAAACTGAGGCTTGCATTTATAACACAAGTTGCCCTATGCTGTAGCAAGGCAGGGTGGGGGCTTAGATCTGAAAAGGGGAGGGCCACACTTGATGCTGGAGGGTAGGAATATTTACACTTTCCCTTTGGGAATGGTGGAAGCCCGATTAAAATGAGTTGTTTCAAATTTAGACTGAATGAAGCACTTCAGAATTTACCATGGGGAACAATCCAGCATTGGCAAGAGAATGAACGTAATGACCTAATACTATAAAGACTGTCTATCTTTGTTTCCTGTAGATCTGTGAAATGTCTGGCTTTTGCAGGATTTGATTCCAATGTGACCACCAAGAAAACAGAATAAGGAAAGTTTTCTTGTTCTTGGTGTGAGTGTAATATTCCCACGTTTCTTTATGGCAGTCCTAATCTAAATGATCTGCAATCCTTAAGCACAAAGACTTCAGGTTTAGCTGGGGCAGGTTGCAAACTGCTAAGCCCCGCTAAACATCCTCATAGCTGCAAAAGGCACAGGGTTCTTAAGCTTTTATTTGAATAGGCTGTAGCTATTATTAAAATAACCTGCAAGTATTGACTCAAAATCCCTTCACACTTTGCTAAAATTGTCCTGAAATTTCTGTCATTCTCACTAATATGTTTCATTTTCTTTTCCACGTGCTGTACTTAGCGCTGTGAGTATTTCTCCCTCTTCTATCTTCTGTATATTAAAAAAATGTTGGTGCCATTTTCCTAAAACAAATAAGTAAAGTGAAATTTTCCCTTTGATCATTTTCTCTGTTCTTATTAAAAAGTACATTGCATTTAAAGCTGCCTCTCGTCTATTGTAGTTTAAATGACAAGTCCAGATTAGGTGCTTTGAAAGTTTGCAGTTACAAATGGAAACGTCTTTAACTATTTATAATCATCTTTGTTTAAATTGTTTTTACACATAGAAGCAAGGTAAGTGAGGCACTGAAATGCATAGAAAACAGGATCTTTTTTAAAAGTCAGTGGTTTTGTGAAATGGACACACTCTTGTCAAGGACTGAGGAAGTCTTATTTTTATTTGGTTTTGGTTTTTCCATCAGCATATGAAATATTTACTTGTTAGGCAGTATCAGGAATATCCATTTTCCATAGTGTTGTACCAGCCCAACCCATCAATGTGCTGGTTAATTAAGTGTGACCTAAACCAACTTGACTTGAGCTCTGCATTAAATGCACAAAACCCATTTGAGCTGACCAGCAGCAGAAGTGGTACTCAGAGAAATTGAAAAGGATTTCTCCCAAATGCTTTCTACTTACTTACAGCAGTCAAGTAATGGCTGAAGATTAGCATATGACATGACAGATTACATTAAGTCATGTCTTTCCAGTGCTTTATGACAGCACTATCACATTAGCTTCTTAGCACTGGCACATCGAGGCATGCAAATGTTTTCAGACCCTCTTATTCAAATCTACAAGCTGACATGGCAGCCTTGATATGATTATTAGTCATTTGAGAGACTTTAATTCACGTCATCAGATAACAGGTTCTGCTAAAAGGTTAGAGGAACTGTCTGCTTTTAATGAAGCCCTCAAAAAAGACCCTCAAAAACCTCCCTGCTCGCAGAGAGCCTGATTTGACTTTATTGACAAGATCCCCCTAAGAGTGAACTTGAGTTGAATAAGTAAGCAGGCATCTACAGTAAAAAAACCACTGACTTCATTTAAAAATTAGACCGAACTGGGTTGAATTCCTATCTTTCTGCTTCCCATTTTCTTTCTGGTTGTATCATAGCTTTAAAGACAAGGCGCTCTGTCTGGAAAATGTTTTCAGCGTGCGATGTTGAATGAGGAAAAGTGGGGCAAAGACTGGTGCAAGACTTTAGCGGCAGACTCTCATTGTTATACTGAGTGGAAGGTCACCGCTGATTACTACAAAGGGTTAACTGATGGTATCTTGTCACAAGGACCTGTGCAGCACAGTTAGGAATTCTCTTTGCACTCTTGTAGTCTGCATCTATTAATATGACATTATATTCAGATATTGTTTTATGTAAAATTGTGGTGAGTTTGCATTCTAATGAAAATACCTTATAAATTAGTCACCCATGGTCAGTGGCAGTTGGCACAGGGTGAGTGAGGTGAGAGGTGATGTTCTTCCTGAGCAGGTAAAAAGGAAAGGAGGCCTTTACCATTTAAAAAGGATATTTGGTGCTAGAGCAGGGATTTCTCTTTGCAGAAGGTGTGGGAAAATGGTGCTGATCCCAGCCAGCATTGCCCCCAGGCCAAAGGTGCATGTCACAAAATTGAAAAAAAAATAAAGAATCTGAGTTCTTAAATGAGTTCTTAAAATCCTTTGTCATTAGTGTCGTGATGGCCTCCGTATCAGTGGAGCTTATGTCAGTATAGTACTGCCCAGACTACAACGTCCAGAAAGCTACCCGGAACTCACCACAAGCTTTTTTTTACCTGTTTCCTTATTGTTGCCTAAGGAGGAAGCTGGAAGTTGCTTGTGGACTTTGTGAGGCACCTAGTTTAGAGATCACTTTGCTTATGCCTCAGACTTTCTCCAAAGCCTTGCTTGGTGTGCCTCTTAGCAATATGCTAATTGGGAAAGCAGGAGAGAACTGTACTTGGATTCACAGACGTTGTGTATTTAGGCTAGTTGTTGCAGTTGATTTTAATTTTCTCTATGAAAAGCCAATTCAGAATCCCTAGTGTAGAACTCACACTCGTTATCAGGACACACGTAGACTGAGTCTGAGACAAGTGATTGACTGCAGCTAATTCACCTTGGTGTAGAGGACCTGGTTTGCACCACCTTTCACATTGCCTCTGAATGTCACCTCTACAGCACATGTCCTCCAGGAACCCTGATTCTGCTCCTGCTGAATATAAAATGTGCCAGGTACAAAACAGCTCGCTCCTCTATACGGGCTCACTGAATCCTCTCGTCTTCATTTGCCTTTGCCACTCCTGCAGCTGTGGCCGCAGGGGTCCTCTCAGACCCAATTGACCTGTTCTGCTTCTGTTTCCGTGTCTTCCAGCTCTTTTTCTATCTGAGCAAAATCAATTGCTCTAAGTACTGCCAGTCTAATCTGACTGTACTTCATCCCACTCCCTAGGGGTAAATTGACAGGATGAGCAACAAGACAGTGGAACATCAGCTTCTTTGTTCCCACCCTTTCTGCCAAGAGCTTTTCTGTCCTTAACCACAGCTTCTCATCACCAGACTTCACTTCTGTGCTTCACCAGCATGAACCAAGCTTTTTCTGCTTCATTGATTCTCCATCTCCTCTCACATCCATCTTAAAATGTATCTTTCAGCCTTGTTTGTGCTTGTTAATTTCTCTCTGGTTGGATTTATGATCAAGTACTTTAATTTATTAATCATACAATGTCTTTGTAACTGCATTATGTAACTTTGTACAGTGTTTTGGACCATGGTTTGTATGAAGGCTACATGCCATACAACACAGTTACAATGCTTTTTGCATGTTTTTTCTCCGAAACAGTAACAAAAAATCTTCTATTACATTATGTTATGTCATTGCTCATAAATTTATTTGCAAGACTAAAATGAAATATTTAGACTTCAGTCTTGCAAATCTTCCACATGAGTTCTCCCACTAAGCTTGAAGAAGATTGAAAATATTTAAGCCTGTTCATGGGACACTTCAGTGACTGGCAAAAGAGGTAAATGAAAACAGAGGAGTTTAGAGCAGCTCTCACAGGTGCACCTGTGAAGCTTCCTACCTATGGCAAGAATAAAGGGATACAAAGTTATGATAAAAGACAGGACATAACTGTACCAATAGTTTTTCCTCATCATAGAATAAGTGTATGGGCTCTCATAGCACAGGTTATCCTTGAAGCTGTAAACCAGATTAGGTAAAACAAATGAAGGAAAAGGGCTAATATCCATATATATATATGTCAATAGTATGTAGTAGTAAAGATAAAGGTATATAACAGCTGCAAGTCCTCACAGCACAAGCAAAATCAATCCCAAAATTATTCTTATGGGATTAGGCATGAACTAGCCTGTCCGAAGATGTTTCTTTTGAGTCATCCATTGTCTCACTGGGCTGGGTACTTGCTGTGAAAAGGAAGTTCTGTGCAACTTTTTCCTGCACTTCTACTGGCAACAGCCATCTTAAGCAAACTTTTACTGCACTGTGTGGCACTGGGTGTTGAGATCCAGGATTGTACTATTGGTGGATAGTGTTGGTGATGGCAAAAGCCTTGAGTCCTCCGCCTGGCACATTCCCAAACCCAGAACGGCTCCATCCTCCTTGACAGGTTGATTTCAGCAGCAGAGGGGAAGTAATGGGAAATGACTTCTAAACTGGAGGCTCCAGTTGTTGCCCTTCGGCTCCGATTCTACAAGGATTTAATGTAGCTGCTGACCGTATTAGGACATCTGACCTGCTTGCATCTCCTCTGTAGATCTATTCCTGATCCTCATTTGTCTTTTCTGAAACACTTGAAATAGAAGACTGGGATTAGAAAAATACAAATATTTTAAAAGCCCTGCTGAGTCTCTGAATTTTTGCAGACAGTCCTGTACTTGCAGTTATTTCCATCTTGTAGTTTAATACAAGCTCAAAAATCCATACTGCTTTGCTCCCTTCTGCCTATTTCTTCTGCAAGGTGTACATGTTGATCAATAAAGAATCTATCTCCCCTTTCTCATTACTTCTAGCCTCCTGCCATACTCATACTCTCTTATACACAGGTTATGAACAATTCCACTGTCTCAAAATTATTTTAAATGTAATTTAGGCTAGAATGCAGTGGAGTGACAAATGCCAGTGAATTGAGAGGGTTAGTTCACCAGAGGCTGCAATCTCTTGCGACAGCTAACTACAGCTCTAATCTTCATTTGCACTTTCCCAGTCCTGTAACAGATTGCATTACTCTCACCCTTTCTCTCTCTCTCACTGTTATTAATTCTTCACCTTTAAAAAGATTAATACCTTTCAAGAAATGGACTTGTGTGCTGATTCAACTATTCTGACTGCTAATATATGGAGCCCACAGCACTGAGAACAGCAGTTTGATATCCACCACCTGATGGACCTTGATGTACAGCCACTGTTATCCTAAGTTTTCATGGTTTGTGAGGCTTAACACTTACGGTACTTGGGTAAAAAGGTGCTGTTAGTGGGAATGAAGGAATTGCTCTAAGAGTTAAGAGAACTACAGGATAGTTTTAGATTAATCCTACCTGCCAGCTGTACATTTCAATGTTGAAAGGCCCACCCTGGTACCTGGTTTTCTTGTCAGCAAAAAAGCTTTCAGTGGCCTGCTTGGGAATCAACACAAATATAAGGTGTGATAAAAGGGAAGGGCTGAGGTAAGTGGCAGAAATAGTAGGAATCACTTAAATTTTGTCTGTACCAGAACAGATTGTGATGTTGACTTCATAAGGTATCAGCTCTTTCTCATTACATTACTCTATTGCTGATGCAGAAGTATATCAAGTTGTCTGCCACTGAAATCTTCTAAGTATGAATTTAATAAAAATCCTTATCTTTAAAATCTGGCATTCAAATATCCATTAGCAATCTTAGCAGTCATGAATGTAATATTATTCCTTGTGCCTACATTTGCATAAAATAATGGTTTTGTTTAAAAAATTTTGTACTGTTGTTATACGCCGCGTCGCTTCCCTCGAGCCACCCTCTCAAAGGGAATCTGCGGCTGTCCTGCAGCGTCCCTGGCCACCTGAACTGGCCACTGCTGTCAGGAGCTGGCTGCTGTTCTGAGCTGTGCAGTCCTTCCCGAGTGGGAAAGGGAGCTCTCAGATGTTTGGTGGGATAGCGCCGGAGGCAAAGGAGGAGGGAAGGGTCTTCGTATGGGTTCCAGCAAGATGGTTTATTGTGGAGGGTCCAGGGACGAAGACAGTTAGAGATCTGAGGGTCTGGGTTTATAAGGGGAACAGCACAACCAATCAGGGAAGGGCAAATGGGCGGAGGGAAACTTGAGGGACACCCGGGGGACAAATCGGAACTGGGGAAGGAGGGACCGGGTAGGGAGGAACCAATGGAGTATCATAGTGAACAGAACTTTCGAGAACATAATGAATATTTAACAGGGGACATACATATTGAACAGAGGACATACATAATAAACTGGGAATACAAGCACGAGGGGGGAACAGACATATGTGGCAGTGGTCCGATGACCACGAGGGCGGCTGCAGCCCCTCAGGGAAACTGAGGCACCGCCACAGTTATACTAAGTTTCATTTTATTTTCTAATTATTTAATAATTCTAGAAGTTTAAAAAAATAGGCATCTGAAGTCTGAAATGGGCAGCCGGTGTTTCAGGAAACAGCTTCCTGGCACAGGGCAGTTCCAGGAGCATTTTAAGGGAATATAGAATCCAGACTAATGCAATTTCTGAGTGATTATCTTCTCTCCTTTGGCATGTTCCATCTCTTCACCATCCTAGACTGGCTTTCTCTCAGTCTAGCTGTCCTTCATACATCAGTTCTATGGCCTTGTGTGATTTAGGACTTCCAAGTCCATCCCAGCAGATACGAACTGATGTATTTTAACTAGCTGACCTTAATACCATGTGTATTTCTATACCAACCAGTCCCGAGCTATAAAATTGAGCTTTAAACAAGCTTCTCTGAGCAAGCGGACTCACCGAGTGCTGAACAATTGTGGGTTATATATTTCTGGACTGCCTCGGTTATTCCAACAGACATTTCATGCTGAAGTATAAACATACTATATATTTCAGATTGCATCAGACTTATTTAAACGTGAATTAGCTGGAGAATGCGATGCCTAAACTATTTAACTGTCCCTTTAAAATACATATTTAAATCCTAGGCCGTGTATGACTGAATTTGATTTAGCACTTGGTCTTAAACCACAATTCAGTTTAAGTGAGCCAGTAATTGGGTTTTCCTCACAGTGACAGAGGATCTCAGAATGAAGTTGCTTTGACAAATATTGTGGGCATTATATTCTTATGGCATGAAACTTTACTCTGTTGTCACTGAAGTCAAGGGTATCCATTGATTTTACTGAAAAGTGGAAGCAGCCCCACAGCCAAGAGGGCTTTAAGACACATCTTAGTAGAAATAATTCCTTGGGCAGGTGGCATTGTCCAAAATACTCTTGGCAAATACGGCTGATTTAGAAAGCAGCTCACACTTTTTCTTGGTGATGTAGTACAACATATTTGATAAATGAGTGTGCTATTAGGTGATGCTGGTATGACCCACCGTTGAAATCAGCTATAGACTTTAAAAATAAACCGATATTGATACACTTCTAAAGAGAAAATATTGCCGTATTAGAGCTTGGCATTCGCCTTCTGTATTTCTGTGAATGCATCAGTGTATGCATATGTGCCCTCCGGAGCGTGTAACTGCACGCACGTACGGCTTCTGCTCCTAGTCTGGCGGGCAGGTATCATCCTAAGGCCAGTGGAGGGGGTGCTTACCTGTACAAGGCACTTGTGTAAGCCTGTACTTTATATCTTCTAGTATCTCTCGGAAGTTCTTGTCTTCAACACTGCCCTGCCATGCTGCCTGGGTGGTAAAGATTTCACAAGAAATTACTGTGTGATGGTAGGACCTGTGTACTGCTCTACATGAGTCCCTGTACAGAAACACAGTAGAAAGTTTGTCTGAGGCAGTCACATGTGTTTTATAGGCAATACCATCCTTTGCTTTGGCTTCCTGTACCTCTGAAGCCAGCAGGCACAAAAGGGCTCTTAATAATGTCTTCCTGCAGTGGTAAAGGACCCTGAGCAGTAGTGCTGGCCGTGAGGACGCCTGGGCGTGACCATGGCAGCATTGTGCTATGGCTGAATATGTTTAATGGCACCTCTCAGCCTATATTCTATCAGATAAACTGATAATATTTTTTAAGAAAGCGACACAGAAGTCTCTTTCCTGGATTGTTTGGTTTTTTTGTTGTTTCTGTAACAAACACCATTTAGTTGCTCTGTCATTTCTTATTTGCTGTATTAAGCCTTATTTGGGTATTTTTATGTAATAGCATAAATGTAGTGTTTTAAAGGAAGAAGTGTTTGATAAAGAAAAAAATTTGTTTTCTTGTTTATTCTCAAGAATGTGTAAAAGTTGTACGGTTTAAAAAGAAGCTGGAATTCTGACTGATGGTTCCTGATTGGAGGTGATCCATCAGAGCAGAAGAGGCAAATCAGTGTGGAAATCCTTATCCCATAGTGCTAAAACTTTGCACGATTTCAAAAATGATAGGGGAAGATCAGAGCTGGGGGGAGTGGAATGCATCAAGGATCACTGTATGCAACTCTAGTGCAAGTGTTCCTGATGGGGATGTATTCTGGAGAAATGTTACTACATGCTTACCTCTGTTCATGTGGTTTTCAGTGTCTGATGGACATTGTCAGAGTCAGGATACTTGACTAGGTGGATCTTTGATCTGGTATAAATAATACTGCAAAAAGAAAGAAGACTGAAGAAATAACCTTATTTTAATAAAATATTTAATGACTTCTTTATTCTTGTTGTCAATACCAGAATGTAGGCAAGATAGACTCTCTTATCTGCTAGGCTGTGTCTATTCACAAGGTTTTTGGAAAATCTAAATGATGATTCTATTAGGAATGTGGCTTTCGGAAAAATGTGTATTCAGACACTAATAAAGAAGGTATTGCTGGTATGGATGGATGCATTGCTTTATTTCAGTAGCAACCATAAGGCAGAGAGCTATTAGACCTCTATTGTTAGATGACGGATAGTATTTTTCTGCTAAAACTAAGCAGAAGGTAATCAGTGTGATCATCTAAGGACAGGGCTATTCATTCACATCTAAGGAACTTGTGGTTTACCTCCATCCCATTCCCTCCTGGGCGTGATGTATTGGTGGAATTCTAAGGGACATCCACTGTAACCCCTGAGGAGGGGAAGAGGAAATAAATGTTAATCCCTTGCTGCTCAGAGGAAGTCCTAAACACAGCTGTACAACAGACCAAAAGAGCATCCTATCAGTTAGGTGCAGCTCTTGATTAGATGGAATCGTCCAAAGGAGACATGGATTCCTGTTCCCTTGTTTGTGACAGAAGATACCTCCCATGACCTTCAGCTATAGCTTCTCATCATGTTTGTAGGCCTCGGGAACAACAGATTTTAGAGATAAAAACTCACAAGGAACTAGCATGTGGCTGTAATTTGGGCTTTAAAGAAAAGGTGCTGTAGGAGAGAGAGGACTTGCTCTTGGGAAAGGCTGAAATAACTGAAATACACCACTAGACGTGACTTGGAGGCCGCAGCAGAGGGGAACTCCTTTCTTCCCACTTTAGCAATTCCCAAGTGTTTAGTCGTAGTTCATTCACTTCATGATAAAAATGAGGAGATTTGAGGTAACACATTTTACAAGGCTTGTTAAACCTTGACAGAAAAAAAAGTTGGCCTCTAGCACAGCATACTGTGAGCCGAAAGAAACAAGAGTGAGAGGGAAGATGGGAATTAGAGCTCCTTGGAGAGCGGAATCTCAAAGATTTTACAGATACCAGGTCTTAGTCAAGAAGGACCACAGAGGGACAAAAAGAGATTCTGTGATAGCTGCAAATGAGGTGTGCTGGAAGGATGAAAGTCTGAAGGACAAGCTGATGGCTGCAAGGACTGGCTAGAGGGCACAGTCAGTCAGCAGAGCTGATAGTAGATGCCTGCTGAGATAAAAAATATGGAGAAAATCAGATAAAAAGCATTAAATCTGCTATGTAACAGTTAGCAGGTGTCATGCCTGCTTTTTTAACCACAAGCAGACTTTAAACTGAGCTGGTTCTTACTGGGTTTTGTCAATTTTTGCATGATTGCTAGAAGTTTGCATTTGCACCTGCTAAATTGTAGCTGGATTCTAACTTCATAAATATTAGCATTCATCTGCTGCTTCTCTTTGGCTCCCGCTAGTCCGCGTTTGCCTACGTGTAACCACCACACACTCACCAAAATATACTACCTCAAAAAGTGATTCAGACCAATAATTGTGCCCTGAGGCATATAGCTGAACATTCACCTCAGAAAAATGAACAATTCTGGTAAGTGAGCGCGTGTGTATCATATACAATCAATCCTTTTCAGAAGACTTAACACACTTAGAACAAACTGTGACCCTGCTTTGTTCAAACTTGGTGTATGTTTAAAAAGTATCTGAGTAATGGTTCTGAGAGCTCCTTTAATATATCCATTGGGGAAACAATGACAAAATTTTGGCCAAAATAGTTGAATTTCAATATATGCAAAGGAAAACAATTTGGAAAAATTAAAAAAAAAAACTTTAATCAACCCATTCCAATCAGAAGTATTGCAATTATGTGAGTGACGTATGATATATTGGAGAAACTTAGCTGTAACAATGCCAGTGGTTTTTCATAAGTATGTTTCTTTAGAGTGCTTGTTTGAGACTGAAGACAAACCTCTGTGTTAAGTCTTTTGTAGATAGTTCTATAGAAGTTCTGTCTATTCAAAATATAGGGTATGTAGCATAATGCTCAGTCTTGACTTAAGGCTCCATAGGATTTAGAAAACAAAGTTTGACCATAAATATTATGACAGTTTTATAGCTCTAGTTTTGTAGGAACATTGACTTGCCAATCTGCTCTATACATGAATCTGTACCTGTAGCTTTAATTCACTTACAGAGTTGATTGCATACGTGTGTGTGTGTGTGTGTGTGTGTGTGTGTGTGTGTATGTATATGTATCTGTACCTTAGGTGATTTTTATTCAGTAGGTATCAAAGGGTTTTATGAAGGAAGTATGATGATTGTCTCAGCTTTGTAGGTGGGGAACCTAAAGAAAGGAGGGCTTTGTAGACTTGCTGCAGACCTAAAAGTAATTCTCAAAACTGAGTGGTGGTTTTCTGAAAAGTTTTTGATAGCATATGACAAACCATATTCTGCTGACCATTTGTGCTTTGGTATCTCCAAAACTTTCTTAAAAGTGTGCTATTACCCCAGAAAAAGTAGGAACAGATCTGGAAGTGTTAGCTTGTTAAAGTTCAGTTGAAGGTTTTGCACCTGAAGTTAGGGTGGAAGGCAAAATCCTGTTTTTCATGTGAAGATGTTTACGTCAATCCATAGCAGAGAAGAGGCAACTGGCAATGAGAAAATAATCAAAACTATAAGTATTTTTAGATTCTTTACTTATTGTAAATCTTATGCAAAATTGAAATCCTGCACTGGGTTTCCTTACTTGCTGAAAAATATCTCTAATGCCCAATATACATATAGACCAGAAGTGTATACATGCATACATATAGATGAAAGTGTGTATATAAAATATATCCTTGTACCTCCATGCACATGCTTTATATTTTATGATCCATCCTTTCCTTCCTCTCATTAAGGCAAATCATAATCCCCATTTTCACCTTCTTTTCTTGGGTTTCAGTTTTAAAGCAACATTTATATGACCATGGGTTTTGTGTTTACAGCATTTTCCATAGTGCCAACTGCAGTTAAGTGTTCATTTGGAAAACTTAATTGAGACTAGCCAAAAAAACCCCTTATTATTTAATGAGATGAGTATGGAACTGTTGAACCTGCAGCATCAGTGCTGATAAGATTAAAAACCTGCAGATTTTGTCTGCCCTTCCAAACAGTTGCAGTTTGTTCTGATGAGATTCCATCCAGGAGTTAGGAGTTGGTTTATTCTTGTTTGTGAGTAGCCAGTGGCTTTCACAGATGATGGGCTGGGCTACTAAACTAGGTCTCAAAGCAGCATCTGCAAGATTGGTGGAAATGACTGCTTATCAAATAGATGGGCCACATCTATTTCAACTGTTATTTATTAAGCAAAGATCAGCAGACAAAATGGTCTTCACAGAAAATGTTTTGCCAGCCAGTGATTTCTGGACTACAACCCTTGTCCTGATTCACAGCCCTGAAGAATGTAGGAGAGGTCGGTTTAGAGGTAATAAAACCTTCAAACTCTTGGCTGTGGTGAGGAAATTTCCCTTTCCCACTGTGGCAGTTTCCTAGCTACTCTGTATTGCTCAGGCCAGCTGAAAAGCAGCGTGAAAATATTGCATGTTAGAGTACATTACGCTCTTGAGAAAGTTATCTTCTAGCTAAAATCCAAAAAAAGGGAACATGCTAAAATGTAGTCATGATATTGTGTACCAGGTTTATGTAGACAAATCTTCATAACAGCAAATGAGGAAATTAGTCGTAAAAATCCAATCGACCAATAACAGAGTTTGTGCCTGTAAATTCTTAAGCACCAATTTGAAAATGGCCACTGTAATGAAATGAAAGTAATCTTGGTTTGATGGAAGCAATGGTAATCAGTTTTCTCTAGTAAGCTTTGGTAAGGAGTGTTTGTGCTCATGTTCAGTGTATAATAGGACGTTGTGGTATTGCTATTTCTAGCAAAGAATCACTCTCAGTTTCTGTGTCTTCATTCAGAAAAAATGTAGAAAGCAGAACAAGAATGCTACAGTGAAGCATGAGGACTCTTCAAAATTCTGGCTGGTCATCTTTAGTAATTGATTGCAATTACAGGCTTTTTTGCTTAATTTCTTTTAAATTTCTGGCTGACTTGCCACCCTTTAATGAGTCGCATGGGTGAAGAATGTGTTATAAGCAGGCTGGATACAGGTAAATAGAAAAGATGGTGTTCCCCATGGATCGGTGTTCTCTGTGGAAATGTTTACTTTACTCGATGTTACTTATTTTAGTTTTGAGGATTTGTTAATGTGGGTCTGAGGATAATCAGTTTGGGCAGAAGTTTGTGGACGGAAAAAGGTATATTTTAAATGTCAAGTTATATTTATAGAAATTGCAGCTTAGATTACGTGTAATTGACAGCATCCTTTAGATTGGCGAGATAGGATCATCTTATTTTCAATAATCTTTTATGTTTAAGGTGTTTTGTTAATGGTTTGGATTGCTGTTTAAAAATAGAAAGCCTGTACATATGCTTCTGCTTGCTAGGGTACTGCAGACTTGATTTCTGAGGTTGCTGACAGCTTCTGAAAGATTTAGGAACTGTCAGCAGGAAACATTCCCATAGAATCTGTACTGTGAACTTTTTCTGGAAAAACAGCATCATTTAGCAGGTAATATATCTGCAATAAAAATACAGTTATGCAATAATGACTCATTAATATGGTCGATCATAACATGGTCTTTTCAATTCAATTTAAAAAGGAACTTGTGGAAAGAAATAAGTTCCTACTCAGCTAGTTGGTGAACTTGGTTATTTCTTTTATATTGTTGGGTTTTAAGCTTTGAAATAGCTATTTGATTTGTATGGGAGGTAACATTTAGTCATGACATTTGATTTCTGCATAAACAGATTTCCATTTATGTTTAGATTAGTACAATAAGGTTTTTTTCCTTTTTTTCTTTTTTTTTTCTTTTTTTTTTTTTTTTACCTTTTTGAATATGCTAGAAACTGCTGGAGTACTTTGGTATGTAACTGCTAATTTATCCTTTATGTCTTTATGATCTTGTCAGTGCTTCATGTCTACCATAGTTTTTCTAATCTAAAATAATCCCAGTGAAATCCTTTGATTGTCTGCTGGACCTGATCCATTTCTAAAGCAGGAATGTAATGGGCTTTATGGCACTTACTTGGAAGTAATTTATCTAACAGAGTGAATATAGATACTTGTTTTAATAAGAATATGCTTTATGGTAAGTGGAGACGGCTATTTAATTAGCCAAAGGGAAAGTAGTTCATGATACAATCTGTTCCAATCATCTTGGACATTAAACAAAAAGTCAGACAAAGTTATTTATGTATATGCATTTTATTTGCAGTTGCTTTGAGTAACCTCTTGGTAGAACTTTACAGCATTATCTGGGGAAAAAAAATGTGGATGTGCACTTCTTTAAAAAAAAGTAAACAGGAGTTTCGCTTATTGCTGTCAGTGCTTCAAGCGCGCATCTCTTAAAGCAGTTGACAGTGGCAGCAGTGCTCAGTTTATCCTGGATAATACGCTCTTTCGACATTTGGTGGTTTACATCTTTCTGGTGTGAAGGCTGATATAGGATGCTATAAAAGCATTACACTCTGCTTCTTTCTAATGTGGATTTTTCTATTGCCTTGAGCTGCCTATTGCATAGATAAATAAGATGTATTTCTGAAGCATAAGGATTCCCATGCAGTGCTGTAGAAGCTGCTAGGATTTTAGGAGGGATTAGAACAGCATTTGGAAACTAAATGGGAACATGCTTCCTTCAGTTCTTCTGATTATATTGAGTACTGGACTTTTACTTAATTCTTTGTGTTAAAAGCTGCTATTTGTAGTAATTGTAGTTACGAACCTAAAAACAGCAAAGCAAAGGAGGACCGGTGTGCAAGTGTTAAAGCGTTCTGCTATTTATGAGTATGATATACTTTGTTGTCAGAGTGTACTAACTACAATGCTTCATTTTCCTGCAAAATTGTCTTTCTTTAAGGGATTAATCCATAACCTGTTTGACTTGATTTAATAAATTCTGTGGACTCTAGTGGTCTTTGGATGATGAGTCAAGGAAGGAAGACAGGCAGTCTCATTTACCCAAACGAAGTTCAAGCTATTGCAAATACAGGGCACTTTTGGAGAAAAAGTAGTTGCATTTCCATACATGAGAGGTCTCTGAATGGGCATGAGGTGCTTGCCTTATCAATGGTTAAAACAGATGTTAGTAATTGTTAATGTCTCTTCCCCACCCACCATTTTGTCTGTAGAAAATGAGGTCCTTACACTTAAGCAGATCGCCAGGATGTTCCTGAATAACTGATTTCAAATGCAATTTGTCAGTTCACAGGAGCCTAACCAGCATTTTGTGTAGTAAAGCTTTCATTGTGCTGAACAGACACAGTATTTTCTCAGCATTGTGATAAGAGACACAGATATCAAGCATGCTCATTCAAGAGGAATGCCTGTGGCAAGAGGAGTGAAGTCCTAGGGCTAAGTTTATTTAGTGTAAAGGAAAATATAAAAATTAAGGAAACACTCTTCTTACAGCTCCAGCTTCCAACCTCTTTTACAGTAAGTTGGAAGAGTTTTTGATATAAGACAGCGGGTAGTGCGTGCTGACACTTTCCCTCCTCCTCACAAGCATGCATCGCCAGCTGCTTTCTGTGACCCTGCTTGTTCCCATGAAGTCAATGGTAACACTGGAATACTAAGCAAATACCACCTGCGTACAGGCGCAAGTCATGACATAGCCTGGAATCTGAAAGCCAACAAACTCGTGGCTTTCTTCTCTGCAAGAAGTCAGAGATGAGCAACTACTGTAAATTGTATGGATATCTCAAACAGACCATTTTATTCAGCTACATGATGCAAATAAAAGCATCACACTAAAGGGGAGAGATGTTTGGTTTGGGTCATGTTATGACGAAATTCCATATTAAGTCAATTTAGCAGCTCAGTTCTGGCAAATCACCAGTAGGTTACTCAGAAGCATCAGAGACTTGCTGTGTCCAGTTCCAGCATCATGCCAAATGTTAATAGACAGCCAAGCTCTGTTCAAAATTACATTTTAAAATTGAAGCAAAAAATTAACGCAGGTATTTATTATATACAAATAGTCGTTGCCCCAAAACCCAGAGGAAAACCTGTCTGAACTTCCTAGACCTGATTGTCTAAGGCCCATTTTCTGGAAGGTGCTAATTGCCTCCTAAGGGATGCCAAATGCTCTCAAATCCCACTGAATTCAATGAACCCCAATTGATGTATTTCAGTGAATTCCTGATGAAGTCAGCCCTTTGAGCACTGCAGACTCAAGGGCACTCAGAAGTATGCAGGATCCTGTCCTACACGGACAAACAAAATACTGTTAGTACAGTGTTCTGTATGACAACCAGGGAGGTTAATAAATCAAGAACATCAATTAGAATTTATGTAGCTGTACTGCTCATTTATGCCTTCATTTTTTGGACACAGATGCCTCTTTAACTTTTTGCATTTTGAGTAGTCCCGTTGATTCAGATATAGGGAACTATTTAATGTCTACAACTCAATGCACCTAATTCCTTGCAGGGCTAATACTAGAGGGATTAAATCCCAGCAGATTTAAGAGCAGGGACAGGACAGGTCTGCTGTTCTCCCAGTCAGCTGGACAATTGAGCTTCCTCAGGAGCTGCTCCCGAAACCCATTTTGCCTGCTCCGATGATTCAGGTGCTGCTGCAGAGGCAGCTCAGCTGTGCATGCAGGGGTTACAGAATTATGAATGTGGAAACATCAACGGTAAACCCAGGGTTAAAAGCGCCTTTCCTTTGCAGAGCTCTAAGATGGAACGGTGTTTTTAGGGTATACGTGAACCCTTACAAAAATACAGCAAACGCTTCTTAGCACCTCTCTGGAGCTTTTGGGACTTAAACTACTTACCCCATATTGGCAAACGTAGCTTTTCAACTTCACTGTGAAGTTGATCATTACATTATATTGGCAGCTCTTATCTATTACTGACATGCAACCATCTCTACAGTGACACGCAGTAGCCTTTTCAAAGTGACATTGCACACTCATGGGAAATAACAGGCATGCTTTACTGATCACAGATCATCAGATCCTCAGATTTAGATCTCACACAAAAGACCTTCAGATCTCCTAACACCTGAATCCAATACTGAATGAGAAAGGAAAACATTGTCTATTGCATCACTAAGCTGTTCCTGCAGTGGTAAGCTTTCTTGGAGGTCTCTCTTCCAAATGCTAAGCAGCCCAACCGGTCTTAGCTTTTAAGATCACAGCCCAAGGTGGTATGGCTGCAGGCCATAACTCTAATGAAAACCTGGTACAGTGGGTAGATTGTTCCTGGATCTCATTATAGGCAATTGTTCCACTACTTCTGCTGTTTTTAATTCCTAAACCTAATATTTACCTCTGAGCATTCAAAGTTATTTTGAATTTTATCTTGACAAATCACTAAGGGGTCTATTCTTCTTTCAATGCGTGCATTTAACTCTCATTAATGTTCATATGAGTTATGCACAGAGCTCAGATCCAGCAGGTTTTTCCAGCAGGGCCTGAGTCCCAGCCCTTATATGGCGTTTCAAAGTTTCTTACGCTTTTGAACAAACACAGAATTCTTCTGCCCAAATGGAGCAGAACAGTGCTTCCTCCCACCCTCCACTGTGACCTTCTGGTCTGCTGCACCTATCAGTGGTAAGGAGTCTGTCCCCTTTTCTTTCCCCATTTCCAGCCACGCTCACATGTGCATACTGGGAATCTTGAGGGCATGATTTAGCAAAGAACTCATTCAGGCTCAGTGTTACAGAATCCTTGTGCAAGCTTTTACTGTAGAGTAACTGACAGTGTATTTTGTACTGAATCAGGCTCTAAATTATGCCTAATGTTCAGTTAACTGGAAAGGAAAACAAGTCTGGGCATATTGCACACCATTTTGACATTCTGTGAGCTCTCTGGCAGTCTTTCAGTTATACTTCTCAAAGATACCTTTGCTTTTTTCTTCATATTCTTGACGAAATGTTATGTATCCTGGACTGAGCACATGATATCTAGAAACAAACAAACCCTGAAGGAATTAATTTTTAGACACAAGAACCCAAAGATTTAATAGGATGAGTGTTGTTCATGCTGTATTAGCTTCTGTAGCATGAGTTGAGAGACTTAGCATAAAGGTTTTGGAAAATTATGATTTCCTGGGGCTTCTGCACCAGCCCTTTGATACTGTGCAGGTTACTTTATCAAGCACTGACTGAAGCAATCTTAAAGAAAATGCTGAAAATAGAAGGGGCTATTTCAAAACTTAAAAATGCCTCTGCAGGGCAAGGTGCATTCTCCTCTGCCTCGTGAAAGGAAAATAAATCTCTTCCTAATAGAGAAGAGCTGTAGAAAACAGACCTGGAAATACCAATGTCTGCATTACAGAGATCTCTGGATACTGTCATGAAATAGCCAAATATGTCGCTTCTGCAGGTAGAGCTCACTGGGGAAAAAATTTTTTATTCTTCCACAGATTTTAATGTTTTCTTTGAGGTTGGAGGAAGGAAAAGGGGAGAACTACCCCCCATTTTTTGACAAAAGCCAAAACCACAGGAAAGACGATATATCTGAAATTTACTGTGCTGCGGGGAACGCTGGACTGACTGATGGTGTCTGACATAATTTTGGTCAGTTTTAGTGCTGTGGGTTGCAGAGAAGAATCAAATTGGGGGGCAGGGTGTGGATTTTGTTGGTTCTGGGGCTTCCAGAACCCACAGTTCATTGCACTATCTGTCCTGAGAGCAAGGACTTAAGATTTCTAGTCCACTTGGTTCCCAACTTTGGAGCAGTATTGAAGCCAGGCAGCCTGAACAGATTTCAGAAGTGGGAATCTGAAAGCTTTGAGATTCAGTATAATGACAGATGTCATCCTGCAGACACCTACAAGCTACAGTGCAATCCATTTTCAGGCATGAGGCAAGGGTCCTTGATCCCAAAAGCTCTGGTTTGACTGAGGTTGGCAAGGCTTCCAGGTAAGTACCAGTACTGAGAACTTCAGTGGAAGGGCATACAGCAGTCTGGGAAACTGGGCTTCCCAATAACTCAGCAGACAGGCTGGCAAGAAGCCAGACATGCCAAGACCTGCCTAGGAGACAGGATGTCACCAGGTGTTGGCTGAAATACTCTGGGGACAATTTATAGATTATGATGAACCAGCATTTTTGACATGCAAATGTCACTAGAGGATTCCCAATGAACTGTGGTTTCCAGCAGTTTGAGATGGTTCAGATGTTGTTTGGTTTAAAACAGGTCTTCTTATAAAATGCAAGCAAATGTCAATTACTATGTGCAAAACTATGATGTAAAAGTTATCTCTTTGGGGGCGTGGTTTACTTACGGAAAGCTAGTTCCTAAGTAAATACTACGTATTTTCTGTACAGAATGCCAAGAGTTCTAGGATTTTGCCTCCTTTTCACTTCCTAGATGGAGCTACCTGGCTGATCAGACAATAAAGGAAGGTGTGTGTGTGTAGCGGTGGGTAAGTGAATAGCTGCAGCCTCAGAGAGGGAAAGTGCTGTTTAATGTTGTGATTTCTACTTCCTTGGGTTTAGAACTAAGAATTTCATGGTCAGTTATAGGTTCTCAGTCAGGACTGCCTCTCTTGCACCCTTAGGAGCTAAACAAGCTACATACCTCATTTGTGTTTTTCTTGTGGAGATTTCAGTTTGTCATATGAGCAGAACCCTAGGTGTTTCTAATTCATCTTCTCATTCTCTTTAGTTTTGGGACAAAAATGGCCATGACAGAGCCTGCCACTCATTTTTGCCCTAGTTTTACTTGGGTTGCTTTTTGGGCTTGTACCTGGAAATATTTGTGTTTCTTCCCCGTTATCCAGGTTCTGCTCTCAAGGTGCTTTTTGTCCTAAATCCTTGAGCTGGTTCCCCATTTTCCGTGTGTCTCGCCAAATTGTGCAGTGATGTAACATGGTCATCATGTTCCTACTGGTTCCGATAACAGCCTCTGTCTTAATCTCAGACTGACTTTCACTGTTGCATGAGAAAGGTGGTGTTGATGTGTCTGACACTGTCTCAGAATCTCCCATCTTTTCCTGTGTCCTAGTATCTAATGTTAAACTAATGCACTAAATCAAACATTATGCCTTGCAGACAGGCAGTCCAATGTGAAAGTCACACATTTATGAGCTTTCATGCTTAAGAAAATTAAATCATGGAATCATTTATTGGAAATAGAATAATTTGTTGGAAAAGACCCTTTATAGAAGAGTAAGAGCTCACAACTGTATCTGGATAGCAGCCGTCATAGCATTATTTTTAATATACTGTGTATTTTTATTTTTCCATCCTCTGGATAGTTTTTCACAGAGACAGTACAGTGAGGTGTGCTTTCAGCAACGAAGAGAGTGGCTTTGATGCTCTCAAATGACAGTTTTACCTTAGAAGGGACAATAACCAAGCTTATATTTTCACTAATTGGTGGCACCAGCGAGCTCTACAGTTGGTGCAATATCTTTGTTTTAAAATAGTGAGCTCATTAGAGGCAGTAGGCTGCTTCCATTGAAATGGTTAGCAAGCTGCAACCCAGAACATTTCTACATCCTTTTCCACCCCCTCAGAGACTGCCTTAGTCATCGTAGCCTAAGAAAGTAAGAAAGATTGTTTGCTGAAATGTGAAGGAATTTTACCATTCTGTGGTATTGGAATTAACATATTATTATTGGATTCCAGGCCTTTATTACTTTAATGTCTTTATTTTGACTATGGTTCTGAAAAAAGCAGATCTGTGAAAGAACTTCTGGCTTAATACACAAACATAAAACTTTTAAGGGCAGTATGGTGGAAACTTGCTTGATTGAGAGCTGTGGGCATTAATATAACTAATTCAATCTAAACTTGCTTCAGTACCCTGTATTTACTGAAACAACTTGAGCTAAGCAATGGTTACATTGTCTTGTACTGGAAGGAAAACAATTGTTCATTGTATATCACGAAATTGTAGAATGGTTGGGGTTGGAAGGGACCTTAAAGATCGTCTAGTTCCAATGCCACTGTCAAGGGCAGGGACACCTCCCACTAGACCAGGTTGCTCAAAGCCCCATCCAACCAGGCCTTGAACACTGCCAGGAATGGAGCATCCACAACTGCTCTGGACAGCTGGTTCCAGTGCCTCACCATACTTCCAGTGAAGAATTTCTTCCTAATAGCCAATCTAAACCTACCCTCTTTCAGTTTAAAGCAATTTCCTCTTGTTCTATCACTAATTGTCCTTGTAAAAAGCCCCTCTCTAGCTCTCTTGGAAGCCTCTTCAGGTACTGGAAGGGGCTGTTAGCTCTCCCCAGAGCCTTCTCTTCTCCAGGCTGAACAACTCCAATTCTCTCAGCCTGTGTTCACAGGAGAGGTGCTCCGGCCCTCTGATCATCTTCATTGCCCTCAACTGGACTCATTCCAACAGGTCCATGTCTTTCTTCTGTTGGGGCCCCAGAGGTGGACACAGCACTCTGTGTATTGTCTCATGAGAGCAGAGCAGGGCAGAGAGTCACCTCCATCCACCTGCTGGCCACGATGCTTTGGATGCAGCCCAGGATAGGGTTGGCTTTCTGGGCTGCGAGTGCACACTGCTGGCTCGTGCTGAGCATCTTGTCAACCTAAACCCCCAAGTCCTCCTCCTCAGGGGGCTGCTCTCAATCCGTTCTCTGCTCAGCCTGTGTTAGTGTTTGGGATTGCCTCGAGCCAGGTGCAGGACCTTGCTCCTGGCCTTGCTGAACTTCACGAGGTTCACACGGGCCCACAGCTCCAGCCTGTCAGCATCCCTCTGGATGGCATCCCTTCCCTCCAGCGTGTCGGCCACACCACTCAGCTCGGTGTCATTGTCAAACTGACTTATGGTGCTCTTGATCCCACTGTCCATGTCACCGACAAAGCTGCTAAACAGAGCCCTGAGGAACACCACCAGTTATTACTTACTGGATTCCACACGGACATCGAGCTGTTGACCAGAACTGTTCGAGTGTGGCCATTCAGCCAATTCCCTATCCACCAGGTAGTCCATCCATCAAATCTATGCCTGCCCAGTTTAGAGACAAGGATGTCATGTGGGGCAGTGTCAAATGCTTTGCACGAGTCCAGATAAATGACATCAGTTGCTCTTCCCTATCCACTGAAGCTGTCACCCTGTCATTAAAAGCCACCAAATTTATCAGGAAAATTTGCCTGTATTGAAGCTATGTTGGCTGTCATCAATCACCCTCCTTATGTTCCATGTGCCTTAGCATCGTTTTCCGGAGGATTTACTCTGTGCTCGTGGTGGGCACAGAGGTGAAACTTAACTAGCCTATGGTTCCCCAGGTCTTCCTTATTTCCCTTCTTAAAAATGGAGGTGATGCTTCCCCTTTTTCATCCAGTGGGAACTTTACTGGACTGCCACAGTTTCTCAAATGTGATGGAAATTCGATTTAGAATTCAGCCCAATCACCCAGTGGAACAACAGGAGCTCCTCACACTCCAGCCTGGGGTGTTAGATAGTCAGCTGAATCTTTAAGCTAGCTTGATGTAGGCCCATCACTTTCTGTATGCAGTATTACAAAGCCAGCCATATACTTAGCTCCAGGTCTAATCCAAGTCCAGATGACCGGATATTCCTTGAGAGATCATAGGGACAACCACTGGATTTGAAGTAAGACACCAGAGCTTTTCATTTCAAGACCATTGTCCTCGAGGCTGGGAGGAGGAGGTCTTGCTTAAATTTTCCTGATTAAGACAGTAGTAGATGGCACTGGCAGCTGAAAAGGTTGTCAAGTGTCAATAACTGTAAAATCCAAATAACAAACTACCCAATACTCTCCTGTAGAGAAGTCTCAAGAGCTAATTTATGGGAATTCTAAAGTATTAATGGGCTAACATCAATCACGCACTCAGATATAAAATCTGCTATATTCAACAAGTGCCACAAACAATTGCATTTGTACATCTCAAACATGTCTTGGGTACCTGGTCAGAGATTTAAAATAGCAGGATTACAAGTTTCACCTTTCCAGACAGTGTAGTTACTGACACTTGGCTCAAGCACTTAGGATAAAAATGTGCTCAGAACTCTGTTAAGTTCCAGGACTATCACGCAGGCTGCTCACTCTTCTCCTACATATTACTACTTTTTGAGCTGAACACAGCCTACTGTGTTTCAGGGCTTTTTTGATTGTTTGCTACCATTGTATTTATGATGATCTCTACACATACTGCTTCTGAGGGTCTGAAGTCATAGTTCTTCTGCTGAAATCAGAATATGAGGTGTGAAAAGGTGACCGTCTGTAATATGTTATTTCTATGCCACTGTGTGCCTCAGTGGCAACAGAAAGGATTTGGGTTACTTGCCTGCTGTTTTCTGTTACTCACCTTGAAAGAAAGAGGAAGGTAGCATGGTCTGTGTCCTCTGTAACAACAGCCTTTTCTAAATGCTTTGGTGTGTTATTGTAACTCGCCTTTTTCCCTCTTAAAAGTCTCTCTGTACTACATTATAAATACCAATAAAATGTTAGTAGAAAAAACCACATAAAATTCATGTTATTTGTTTTAGACGTCTACAAGATACAGTCAGTGTAGGAGGCTGGAATTTTTTTACAAGGGGGAGTATTATTTTCACTTTTTAATTTCACATTGACCGATATTTTTACTTAGGGTAAAATAAAAACATACATTTTCCTGAGCCTTTACCAAGATAAATTTTCTGAACATTAGACATTCCAGGATATATAGCCAACTCCTCCTGAGAGGCCAACGGATAGATCCGTTTGCTTTGGAATACGGTTTTCTCCATCTCTCGTCAGATCTTGCCTGTGTCAGCAATGTGGAGCATCGTGGACAAAGCAAATCAGAGCTCTAAAATGGACTGGTCATCTCCACCTTCTCATGTCTTCTGTCCTGTCATGGTTTAGGTCAAGGATTGTGGTCAAGAAGAAATACTGACCTTTTTGCTCTTTGTACACTGGGGGAAAGGGGAGCAAAATATGTTTGGGGTGCAGCTGTTGTACATGCCCTGGGGTGGCAGAGATGCCAAGGCACTCTGATAGGGTGAGGAATGTCGGAGCGGAAAGTCGGCCAATAGGCTTGGTCACCTCTTTCCATTCCTGGCAGTGAGTCACTGTAACCAAGTTGTTAAATGAAGTCATCTGTTACCTCTCCTCCAAGCCATATGATTAATACATCTCATAACAAGCACATCACTGTTCATTATTCCCCAATGTTCTCAGATGCTTCTCTTTTATTTTTCCAGAGGTATCTGAGCCATTCGCAGAGCACTGGGGATGCCAAGTAGGCCAATTGTCTTGCAGAGATGGTGGCTGGTATGCCATCTGAGCCCTAGTGCAATCTTTGAACAGTTTATTTATGAATGGGATATATTCCTGTACATTTGAAAGAAGGGAAATACTTCAGTTTGTGCCTTGGCTAACGTATTTAAAACTTAGAAATGCGTGTGTTTTTGTACGTTACTGTGTACCATTTGGGTCACGCTGTAGGGGAAAACTGTATTCTCTCTGTTGGAATTTTGAAGGCATTAGTATTGCTTAGCCCTGCAGTTCTCACCATTAAAGAGGCAAACAAGAAAAGTTCTTTTACCCAAACAGGTTTTTATTGCTGTTAACATACAGTTATACGATACGCGTAGATAGAGCTTTTGATCCAAGGACCTCTCAGTAACTTTAGAAAAACATATCACAGTGAGTTAGTAAGAATTCCCACCATAGGACGCTTAAGTCCTTTGCCTTTCTTATGGAAGTTTTCACAGAAAAATTGTTTAAAACTTAATTTTATCAGTCTGGATAAAGATTAAGGTAGGAGCTGAGCCATCTGATTTTCATTGTAGCCTGTTATGTAACAAGGTCCTGTGCAAATAATCTGTAAACCTTCCACGGATAATCTTCCAGAGGCATTGTGGTGTTCTTGAAGGACTTCCAATTTTTCCTTCTTTTACTGATAGCAATAGACGAATTTTTCGCCTTAGGGATGACCAGTTTTAAACTTTGTTTAAACTTTTACTGAGAAGCTGAGTTCTGCTCTACTAGGGAAGCAATGATTTAAGCATCCTATTCATTAATTTTCCGAAATTCATTCTATCCCTTTCTTACTTGTTCACAAAATTGATGACTCTATAGAATACTTGGTGACTGCCACTGCATTTGGGTCATGAAACTTGCTGGTATTACTTAAACTTGTCTGTAGTGCTGAACAGTGCATACTTTGTCTAATTACAAGCTGCTGTGGAAACGTACTCCGAGTTGCTCTTCCAACTGCATTTCATGAGCCGCTCAAAGTTTGAGTCCCCACAACCCAGCCTCACTGTGCTGATTATGATGTACCTGTCTTAACCTTCCGTATCCTGTATAGCCAGGCTTTCACACATGTTCTCCCAGGGAGACAAGTTGTAGTCTGGGAAATCCTCTGTAGATTTTGGTTAATAACGTTCCTCAGCTTTGCTGTTTATTCTAGTGAATTAGTTACAGATGCTAACATTGCATATAGTTTTGGTTTCAGAGTTTGTCCATTTTGAGATGACCAGGACAGTTTGTATTTTGAGTCATTTTTTTCATGCTCCTTCCAAACTCAAGCAACTCTATCTGCATTTGTTTCACTTCTTTTGTATTATGCTTTTTTTCCTTTGAAATGCTACAAACTACAGGCTTACTTATTTTTAATAAATGTGTGGCTCTGGAGTGTGAACCAAAGGCCCAGGTTTCCCCTCTACATGGACTGCAGCAGATTTTGGATTCTCCTATACGAAACCTGACATTAAACCATATGGAATTTCTCTAGTAATTTTATAGAAAAGGTTACTATTTTGGCAACTATTTTTCTCCTATGAATATCAAAGCATATTATTTGGGAATTTACAGTGAAAAGTGTGTTTCAAAATATTGTGTCACTCATTTTTTATATTCTTGAAGTCGAGGTAATAAGGTGAGTAGCAGCTTTCATACCGGGTCAAATAAAGTCTGTAGTGCAGCGCAAGCACCGAGTTCTTCTGTGTGATGTAGCTAAGCAAGTCTTCATGCGTGTGAGGAACAGTCTCTGTGAAGGGCTGAAGGATCAGCATCTGCAGCACTTGGAGGAGTGGACTGTTTCTCACAGCCAGAAGAGTACAAGGGAGGGTCTGAATTATAGTCCACGTAGCAAAATAACCACCTTCTCCATTGTGAACGTTGTGAATGTATAATTATTTAGTGACAGCAGATAGTTTAACATTCACCTGCTATTAGCTGGTTACTGATTCTGCTGTGTTGACCTGCCTGATTGGCAAATTGAAAAAAATACAACCAAAATGAAGAAATGAAGTTGTCTGCGCTCTGGAAAGGACTTTAGATTTGCCTCTGACAGTGATCCATGGCAGACACTTGAGATAATAAGTGTCTTCATTTGTCCTACCTTAGGAAGGTGTGGAATTATTTTTCTCCCTTACAGTATTCAATGCCTTGATAATACTTAATGTTCTGAAATTGGTTTAAATTTGGAAGAAAGGACTTTATTCCTTTAACAGCGCTTTTAAAACTCAATTCTGATAATTAGGTTTTTTTGTTTGTTTCTGTAGAAGTTGCATGAGTTTTATATCTTAGGTTTTGTGCCATTTATGTCCAGTGGCTATAAATGGTACCAGATATTTTGAATTCTGCAACTTTTAACTTGACTAAGGATTTTCTGGCTCTTTATCATGACAGAAAAAACGTGATGTACTTTCTCTGTGCCATTCATTAGCATGCTTCCAATATGTCCTCATCTTGTTCGTCTCCCTTCTAGAGTAAATCATCTTAGTCTTTTCAGAGCATTCAAACAGTCTGATTGTTATTCGTTATATCTCATTAGTCACCCAACACTTTTTTTTTCCTTTCTTCTTGCAGTTGTAGATTTTACTGGGATTCATTCGCTTTTTTTAGATCTTGCTCTTGGCTTAAAAGGTTCCCATTTTCTATGTTGATGTACATTACCATCGTAAACAATTAATTTTGTGTCCATTCGCATAGCTGCTTATGATTTCTCAGCATATCATCATTGTCCTCCTTTGTTCTGAGATAACTACTCTTCCATACCCTGCAGATGCTGCCATCTCACTGCTCCTGGACCTCCCAGAGCATTAAAAGGCCATGAAATAGAAGAAGTCTTCAATAGCTAGCCTTTAGCTGTACAGAAAATTGACCTGAATGCCATACTTGGCTTTCTGCTGCACAAGTTTTACCCCAGCAGTATGTCTTCATAACCACTTGGCTTCTTTAGTAGCTTCTCATGAAGAAGCTTGTCACAGGCTCTTTCTGCCTGGAGTTACCTTGTGTCAAGCAGCTCTCCTTACCTTGTTATAGTACTGACAGAGGTGTGATGAATCTCAAGGGATTAAGTGAGACCTAGTTTCCTATTTGAATCAGTTTACTAAATCTACCTGGTGATGGATGATACAAGACACTAATTCCTCGATCACTCTGAGATGTCACTTATGCACTGAAGGGACAACGTTCCCATGGCCCAACTCCTTTGGAACAGCACCTTTCTCAAGTAAGAGCTTGTCTTTGCCAGCAGCCCAGCCAACTTATATTTAAGATCTTCTGGACTTTTGGTGTAATGTCATCACCTGTGCCTGGTGACTCATTGTTTTTATAATTATGAGTTTGCTGAAAAACCTTTTCCCCGACACCTCAATTTCCCAAAGTATATCATCATTATTAGCTTAGCAAAGAGGAAGGAGCTTGGATCATGGTCCCCACCTACAAATCTCTATGACGTGCCTGGGAACGTTAGGTTTTAAAGCTTGCCCTGATTAGGGCATGATAGGTTATGAGATTTTCTAATAAAACCAAATTTAGAGATATGACAATCCACCACGAGTAGCAATACTTGTCCCCTCAAATTCTGGTCCTTTTTGTCAGTTTAGTGAAAGCACAGCAGTATGTTGAGTCTTTTTTCCTACCCTTTTCTCAATTTTCCAATTTACATGGTAATTAAATTGGTAACTGGGACAAATAAAATTGTGTGGATAGGTCCCATTTTTGTTCTCATTTGTCATTCAAGAGAAAATTAAAATTTTGCTTGAAAAATCACAACTTTCCACATAAAATATTACATCAAAGTTAAGAGTTCAGCTTTCATTCAATTTTCATCCCACAATCACCTGAAATTCTTCCATTTGGTCTGAAAAATTTGCTTCTGATGTACGTGTCATATATTTATTTTGCCACCCGTGCAATTATTTTCTGGAATTTTAAAGAAAATAAAGGGAAAAAACCCCTAGTGCATGGGCTTTGAAAAGTGCCAAGCTTACAGTCCAGAGAGGGTAGTACATAGTACCATTAGGGATAAGAAGAAGAATTCTCTGGTGGGGACTCTAACAAATGTAGCCGCGTGCTGTAATAAAGAACACACGAAAATGGATGTGGTATAACAAAATTATTCATAAAGAGAAATGCAAAAGGTTGTCATGCTGAGTGGTTACGTGCAGTTATGTGGAGCACTAACAAGGTTGCCACTAGAAGCTGAGTGCTAGGGTGCTCACAGATGTTTTCTAACTAGCATAGAGTGTAAACTGTTTTTATCTTGCAGTATATAGACAAAGCTGGAGTTGAAAGGGTGCTAAATCTTTCTACTGATTGTTAATAATTCAGAGCCAAATGGCAATAACAACTCATGGAGGTCAGTGTAACAAACAAAGCAACTTCAAGATGTTTGATGGAAGGTTTTCAGGCTACATGCTTTACTGCTCTTTCTCCTGGATTCTTTTTGATATAGCATGATCATATTCCCACCCCGTGCTTTATAAATAAGCAATGAAATGTGTGCACGCATATGTGTGTATGTGCACACAAATGTTAATGAAATATAGCAAACAAACTGAAATACTCATCGGAAAGGTCTACTGTGGAAGCAAGGAGCTCTTCCTAAGCTGCTACTGTAACATTTCAAACTGTAATGTTAGAAAACCAGAGGCTGAAACTCTGCTCGTGTTCCAGAAGTACAAAATGTCTAGGAAGTGCAGTAATTCAGAGAGTTGGCTAAGCGTTGTTGCAGCAACTCACTGAGCTCTAAAGCATCATTTACCCACATCATCAATATGATCTGAGTTTCATACTATCATTTAAACATTTAAACAGCAACAGATTTACAGCACAGACTTGAGATATGGCTGTAACTAATACTGTAACAAAATCAATAGACAAATGTTTTAGCAAAAGGCAGTCGCTGCTGTTTTCACTGATGTGTGTTTGTGTGCATAGCACAGCCACACCAATGTGCTTTAAATTCAGCTCATAGGAAGGAGTTTTAAGCTCAGGGATTTAAAGCATTCGGACTTCTTCAAACCAAAATCATATCAAGACATGGCTAGGAGTACCAGTGGCCATGTCTAGAGCCAATAAAAATCTGTGGAAGTGTTTTTCTACTGAAATTGGCCTTTGGGGGTTTGCCTTTAAGATTACATTTTAATTGAAGTAGTGAGCCAGTTCTGCATGTGGTGGAAGCAAGAGGGCTGCTAATATTAGAGCTCCTCAAGAGCCCTGCAGATTCTGCCAGGTTAGTTAAGATGTTTCTACTGGACTTAGACTTCAAGATGTGGAATGATGAAACACTTTGTACTGTTTCATCAGCGCCTCACATCTTCAGAGGTTGATTTTAGGCAAGCTATTAGTGGTCATGGTGCTCAGGTGGGACAGCAGCTATTTGCTTTCACATTTCGAGTATTTACATCAATCACCCATAAGCATTTTGTCACCTCATAACATCCTGGATTTAAAAATACATGTATAGAAACAGGATAAAAAGGTAAAAGCTGAAAGGATGGACAGAATCTCTGTGGCCTGCAGCAAAAAAAAGGTCTGTGTAAATATCAAACATAAAAATTATAACTTGGAGCATTTACCTCCAGAAGTTCTAGTGTGCTGAATGCCTTTGATCCACACACCTCAGTCATTAAAGTTACTAAATAGGTTTTTCTTCATACAGGTCTTTTACCCTGCATTTATGGGCTTAGAGTGCCAACCTAGAAATAAAGACTTATATTGATTTTTATTTTGAGGTGAACATAAAGTATTCAAAGCCTATTTCATGAGAAACCAGTTGTCTTTTTCTTTTATTATTTTCTCCAGATTAGCTACCCGGGAAGAGAGTCAGAAATGGAAATCATTAAGTAAATTTAAGAATTAAAATGTTCTTCTCTCACCTAAACAAGGAATTGCAATGAACATTTTTCATGTGAAATAGGGGTTAAAATAATTTTATTTGCTTCTCAATGGAGAGTGTTTGTGCATGCAGCTCGAGAGGAGCGAGCAATACCAGGAAGGTAATTTAAGCTAATGTATTTTAGTCTACCTTTAGGACTGGCTGAAGGCACATGCATGATGTGTTTCTATTGTTCAGCTGACTAGTTGTGACTTGTGAAGTTACAGGAGTGCAATCCCTTCTAAGCGAGAGCTTCTATACTAAGATATTAATCTGAGGTCCTCTTCTAATTGCCAACAGTAATAAATTTGTTCACGTGGTAGAGGCATCTCTGGTTGGCAGAGGACGAAAGGGTTAACAATTAAGTGATGCCAAAAAACAAACCCACATGTTGCGTTGGGAAATGTTTCCGCAATAGTGTGTCATTGTTCGGGTGAGGAAATGTCACGTGCAGCTTCAGACTATTTATACTGCCTAAAATCAATTTTGAAAAATGTAAGCACTGGCCACAGTGGGGCCCTAGCAAGGATTTGAAATAAACCTCCCAGGAGGAGGATGTAATTATTTTCTCTTAATATCTAAAATATCAGGTTTAAAGGGAGAAGGTAAAAGCATTCATTCAGCACAAGTGCCTCAGTGTGTTTATTGAATGGAATCACACAGTCTAGAGGCCAGCGCTGTACTTCCTCACATGCCTGTTATCCCACTAATTTTGCTGGGATTAGAGGGGGTGTAAATGAGTGCAGAATTTAGCCACGGAATTCTAAATCCACTTTGGCTGAGAAACCACACTGGGGCATGTGTACACCTCCATGCACAGACACACACAGTCTGCCTTGCACCGCTGCAGGTGGAGATTGCTGTGGTATGCTTGTGGGGTGGGGTCCCCATGGCAGGAATGCCAAAAATCTTTTTAATCTTATTCACCTCACAGAAGTTATAGCTGGCCTTGATAGTGGTATTTTTGTCTTCAGAATGTATTGCTATTTTAAAAACTAGTTAAATGCACTTAGTTGAAGAAAGCTGTATTGCCCTAGTACTTTTCATTGCATTCGTGAGCTTCCACCTGTCAACCAGCTTGACTGCGTTCAAATGAGATGTCCACATACCAGCTTCTCTGAGCAGCAGCAAATGACTGTGGGGAACCGAACAGGAAGAACTTGTAAACTCTTTACACTGCTGAAAGATATCCACGAGTCTTTCATTCAGGCAGATACACTCAGAGGGACTGCTATTGATGAGATGTTCTTCTTTCCAGCTACAGAGACACATGCAGAACTGAACTCTGGCCATTTGTGTGTGTGAAACCAATGTGGAAGTCCAGTTGCTCTGAAGCTCTGTGAGGGCTGAAGGTAGAAGGTCAGTGAGACTTCCTACCTGAGGAATTGCCATAGTGTCTTATCTCCTAGTGATAATACTTGATCTTGCAAAGTAGTGGATATCTCTTGAAAATTATTTCCATTGCTCTTTGCCATCATTAGTAGAGAGTTTGTATTCTCCTGCTCTCAGGAGGATCGACAAGCATAGGGTCTGGACATCTGTGTGATGTTAGGGACATGTCAAAATTAGAGTCAGGGCCTGAGTTCAAATTTCAGATACATCCAGGTAACTGGAATTCAGATGCCATGTTTTACTCTGCTCCCATCTCTGATTTTACTCAGGTATAGTAGGAGCAGAATAAAACAAGCCAGGTCTGTCCAAGAGAGAAGATTTAAAAGTAAAGATGTGAGATCTACAGGAAGGAGATCTTGCTGCTATCTCTGGGCCATATTGTGTCATTGATTTTTAGGCTGATCTCTTAACTGATTCCACTTGGGACTTAGACTTACAAATTGATGATACAGTATGGCCCTACGTGATGAAGAGTAAGGGCTCGGGTTTGCTCGCAGCTGCAGTGATGTAAATCCTGAGTCGCCGCACTCAGCTGGAGTTAGGTCACTTGTGCTGGAAGAGCTTAGAGCCCATTCTTGTGGGGTCAGGGAGAGGACCCACAGCACATCAGCTGCTTCAGAGGATCGGCCCATCTGCACCCTCTCTCCCCTCAGCTAATCAGATGATTTAAGGCAGTTTACCTCTCTATGAAGAAAGGATAAACAGGTGTTGAAGTAACCACGGGATAAAAGCATGCACACAGGCAATTACGAGAGAGCAGCCGATGCACTGTAAGTTCACACCCTGTGTTACCCTGTGGTAACTTGTTTGTAAGCTGGTTCTCTCTGAACACGGTACCAGAGAGCAGGCTGTAGCCCTTTACATCACCCTAATGACTGCTTCTCAGAAAATATTTGCAGCCTGTTAGGCTCTTACAAGAAGAAAAAGAAAAGGGATGGGCTAGAAAAAGTCTTCCTTCTGGGGATATTTTCCCTAGGTTTTGAAGTAAAAGCAGCCTAACAGTTCCTACTAGTTAGTATCTAATAGTACTTAAACATAGTCCAATTGCTGTTCTTAAGATTCCAGTTTCTGTCTGGTAGAATTTGTTATAGCTGTCAATAAACAAATCACAGTAATAATTACAGTGGTGCCTGCTGATACCTCTGTGGTTAACATTTTTCATTAGTTTTATTATAATTCTGTGTTTATTAGGAGTTGTAACTTGGACAGAGAACCTGCTCTTGAAGATGAATTTACTCATATAATTATAAACTATTTATTTTCTTTTTAAAATCCAGGTATTTCTACATTTACAAAATGCCAGAAATGCATGCTTAAGAATGGTTTACAATGTAAGAAAGCTTTTTATTATTTTTATTTGATCATTTAAAAATCCCAGTGTTTGCCAGAATTCCACTCAGACCAACAATGAAACAAGTTAACACCTCAGATGCTGGGATATAATAAACTACAAAATGGCCCCAAGCATACATTTCTTTCCAGAAATCCTCAGATCTTGACAAATGCGTGGAAATATTACTTGGGAACATATTGTGCTATTGGAGGTACTGAAACCCACAAAACAGAGAGCTAACTTCAGCCTTCGAATATGTCTGCACAACTCAATGAACTACATTCTGATTAATGTTACAATTTGGCCCAGAAAATTTAGGGCAAAGGCTGAACCTTTTGGTTAACACATAACTGCACTGAGCCATTGCATGAGTCTCAACCCTCTTTTTTGTCTTACAAGTCATTGGCCCTGAAATACCTATTAAAGGCATAAATGGGTAATTTATAGATGAAGGGCCAAAATCACCAGTGCTGGGTCTGGAAGATATAAATAACACTTTCTTGTTTCAGCATGGCTCGTTGCACTCTGCCTTCCTTTGGTGTTTTCTGATGATGGAAGGAGATTAATTTAATTTGTGGTTGGGATTTCATATGAGCCTCGCTGTTAGCGGCTGCTGAATCAGTGCATTCCTCTGTTGCTCTGGCCATTTGCTGCTTGGCTGTCTAGCACACATTTTGGGCAGCAGTGGTACTTTAATTCCTCTACTGCCACCACTGAACAGGGCACTGGGCTTTGGCACAGATTGGTAGAAGCTGACATAATTTTGGTTTGAATTTGTTCCGGAATTTTAACTTAAAGTTGAATTTGTTACCTCTGATCAGAACGACGAAGTGACTCGACTGTCAGCCTCCTAATCAAAACACTGCTTGGACACATGTATTTGTTTAGATTAATAATATAATCAACCAATTGTAGATCAGGAAAAAAGTCTGCTTTAGAAATCAAAATTGTGTTTTGATTGGGTTATATTGGAATATTTATGGAAAAGTTCCTTTGACCAGAAAAACTATAATAAACTACGTGCTACATTAAACCTTAAAAAAATGGACCTGCTTTATGTTGCTTCCAAAGGGCAGATCATAATCCAACAGTATCTGGTCAATGCTGATGCATAAATGGGCACTGTACTTAAAACACTGGGGAGCCTTGAGGCAGGAAATGATATTCATTTATAGGTACTGGTGCTTCGTTAGGAAATCATAACTGTGAACCAAGATTTTACTAGTTCTTGTAATGTAAAAATCTGATTACTTTGATTCTGTTCATTGGCGACTTTTCAACTAGAGGCTTTAGCAATAAATTTGGACAAAACAGAGACTGTTCAATTTCAAAGCTACTCCAGGAAAAAAAATGCACCTCTGCTGGTGTTTTATATTGAAATTTATGCCATCTATCATTCTAATAGATTTTCTCTATGATTTGTCCATGATATCATGAGTTCAAAATGCTATCTTTTCTCCTTGATATTGCGCTTTTTAGAAAAGCAGTCCCTTTTCTAGTTCTCTCCTTTGAAGTAGCTCATAGCGTGAGAGGTCCAGCGTCATGAGTGTTTAGACTAAACTATGCAGAAACCCCAATGGAAGTCGGCAGGTAAGCACAGCATCAGCTCTTAAAAACTAAAAAACAAACCAAAATTATTTAGAGGACAAGGGGGGTGACTGAATCGTCTTTATGTATACAAAAGCAAGTAGGATCAAGTTTTGCATATCATGTACTCTGATATTCTGAATTAGAAAAAAATTAGCATATTGGGATTAATTTTCTGGAATCCAGGAAATCCTGTCCTTGGAGTAAATGTAATAAGGTTACTTGTAATAATTGCCATGGTGCTGGGATGTTACAGAGCAGCAAGTTGCATGCGGTTTCAGTATTTGCACATACATGTATTTATGTGGACTTCTTCTCCAAAGTAGGAAGAGACTTTATACCAGGACATGGTCCCTACCTTTCGGCAAGGAATTACCTTTTGGTATTATGCGTAAACTTTTAATTGGCTTCAGAAATCAAATTGATACTGTAATTTCTTGAGGTATGTTGTATGTAGCACTTTTCAACTAGTGGTCTTTCAGAGAACCAGCAGATGACAAAGGGATGGTCCCTACTGCTGGTGTGCAAAGAGAGATGCTGCATTCCTCTCAGCTGCGAGGAGACGCAGGTGCTGTGTTTCCAGTTACTTAACTGCGTTATAAAAAATAAGCTGTATAAACATCTCCACAGATTAGTTCTGTACCTTAAGCACTGCTCTCTTTTGTCGTGGATGAAAAGGAAGCTGCCCATGAAAGTAGGTTTTGCAGTGTAAACTTAGGTATAGCCCACAAGTCCCTTGAACCAACCTGTGAATGTATCCATCATTTTGAGCTATTATAGGGGCACAGCTTAACTCACTGAAATTAGGTACTCTCACTCCATGTTAGTAAGATGCCTGAAAATCCTACATTGTACGTGAATAGCTTGAATTCCTCAGGGCAACACATGTAAAGAGACTCTGTCCACACTGGTGAACTTGGACCATTTTCTTATATGTGACAGAGGATGCAGAACGGAACATATTCTAGTCTCCATTTTAGATGGATACCTATGCCAGCAGTATTGTAAGTACCATGTACGGTCTGTCTCCCTCACATTCTTTTTAGCCCCAGTATGTTGGTATTCATTATGCTACATGAGAACAATAATTATGTTTTAATAAAGTTTGCAAAATAATGTGCCCATTAGACTAGGATTATTTACGTAGACCACATAGTTATAATTAGGAGGTTTTGTATATGCAGATAAATCAGAACAATGTCTTTCTTGTATTTCCATGTATGTGTTTTATTTTTTTAAATACAAGAAATAGAAAACAAAGAAAGTGAGAGCTACAAGAATGATTAGATGTCTTGTAAAAGGTTTTTTAGTGCTGCTGCTGACCTTCTCAGTCTGTTCTGCTTTGCTTTGGTATGTTTAACTGCCCCGGGAGGTCATTATCAGACAGTGGTGACTGTTTTGTCAGGTCTTATTGTTTAATTAGATCACAGTTTATGTCAAAATTCTAAAATTCTTTTGGCACATGCCAAAATTTTCGCAGTTTTTAGTTTTTAAGTTGAAATATTTCTCAAACAATAAGCAGCAGCTACGAGGGAGTAGACAAATTTATTTAATATTTACAGTGTGCACTTAAAAAATTGTGCCTTGGGTTAAATTCATTGAAATGTGACATCTTATTTTCAAGAGTATCCTATGGGTAGTCCCTTGAAACTTGTATTGACATTAATATAAGCCGTAAGAAATAGGCCTGGCAAGGCTCACATTATCTATAGTAAAGCTAATTTTTTCTACTGATCTTGCCTCCAATCATCTGAAATGATATAAGATTGTGTAAACAAACCCTCATCTACAGAATTAGAAAATGATGTTTTTGATATGCCTTTCCTGCCCTTGAAATTATATGCCTGAAGTATGCAATCTGTGATGTACCATGTTCCAGTAATGGTGAGATAATCTGTACAAATATCTAGGCTAGAGGTAAATGCCAAACAGCCATACCACAAATTTGTTGCTTGGATGATCTACTTGCTCCTGAATAAGGCAACCTACCTTTTCCTCTGCCACATTTAATTGGAACCTATTGTAGAAATTAGTGGAAACGAGGTATATTACTCATTCCTCAGCATTCTAGTCAAGTATAAATTTTCAGTTGCCATATTCTTATTCATCTTGTACAGAGCCAAATCAATTAGTGCCTTTGGAAAGATGCAGTGCTCAAACTGAGCCAAGAGTGATGATGTTCAAAGGATCAAAACACTAAATGACCTCATACAGGTCCTGTGTTCTGGAAAATGTATCTCCTTTTTCCAGTTCTCTTGTATGGCCTGATAAACTCTATTATCTCTCTCAAGACACTTGGTGTCTTTGAGCAAAATAAACCCAAAAGCCCCAAATCGCCCTCACAATTAGTAAGGCTATTCTGTGCCTTGATGCTTCAGCGTATGAGGCAGGAAATCATACAGGCTTTGGGGGGTAATTTGTTTCTCTAGAACTATCGCCCTTCAATATCTCAGTATCACTATTCTCCAAGCATTTCTCTGTTGAATATTTATAGTGAATGACCCCACTGCCAGGGATTGCCGTGAGCTCTGTAGAATATCAGTGCTTAGGCATTTGATAGAGCAGGGTCTATGCTACACCTTCAGAGCAAGCACTATCATTGTCCCTCCATGTGTAACACAGGAGCTGAATCACTCCCAGAGACAGATAAATGACAAATGTAGAACCCAGACAAGAGCAAAAGGTGATGTAAGGTAGGGACTAATTACTGCTGCTGTTGGGAGTAAAGCCCATAAGTAGAGCAAATATAAAATGAGGCTGCCCAAAACAGGCTGGGGCTGTTTTGGAGTGACTCTGGGGAGGGAGAATTGGCTTGAGAGCCCTAGTATCTCCTACCTTGTCTTCCCTAGTATCTCCTACCTTGTCTTCCTTGAAAGCAAAATGGCAAAAAATAGTGACTGATGCACTAAGGAGAGGTCCAAAAGTGACCATATGCTAGCCTGTGGTTTGGGTTTGATGTTTCCAGCATTCATGAAAGCTGTGAGCCCTCATCATGAAGGCAGCAAAGTGAGCAGGGTTTCTGCCAAGAGCAGTCATGAGGGGACACTGTACAAAACAGGGAACCGGGAATGTGCTGTAGTCATCTTAATCAGGCATATTCTCGATCGTAAACAAGATCTGAACCTACCTGAGGCCTGAAGGGATAATCAGCCCAGGTGTGAAGTTGGCTCCATTTCCCCTGCCCTGTATTTGGTCAAAGCAAGGGGCGTTGGGCAAGCCAAACCTGCCCTGCAAGCACCCAAGGTTCAGTCACTCACTTGATGTGCTCAAGGCCTGTCCACATCACTCGTTTCCTGTGAAGTGGCTCCTGCTTGACCAATGCTGCCCTGTTGTATCTGAACTGGGCTGTTTTCAGCCTGGGGCTAAGCTGCGCCCCTCCCCAGGATCAGGCACAGGCTCAGTTCTGCCTTCTGTCACGTTAAACCTTTCCCGTGCTGGAGAAATTTTTCAGCCCTCTACTGTCTGGGTAGAGACTTGCAGATAAATTTTATCAGCAGTCCCTCTGGGTCTGCATTCAGCATTTTTTCAGTCTGGCCATTTATTTTTAGCCATTCTCTATTAACTCACCCAGTGGTAGCTTTTGATAGCTGCCCCAGTTGCAGGGCTTTCCTCAGGTGTGTTCCTAGGAGGTGTATCAAGCTGAATTTCCCCACCGTGATTGTTGTCTGGAGTGTATGCTTATTGACAGATCCCCTAATTGCTCCGTTTCTCCGTGGCACATAAAGGCCATCGCAGAAGGTACCCTCCATTCACTATGTTGACTTATAGAGGCTAGAGAGAAAGCAGAGAGGAGCCTTTCACCCTCATAGCTCTATAGAGAAGATCATCATGTTAACTCTGCATAGTTGGGGATAGGGCCAACTCTCTGAGGATAAGCATGCCCCACGCTTTCCCATGCCTCAAAGCATGAGGAAAAACAGATCCGTTCTAGATGTGAAAGAGGTTTTGAAAAAAATATTTGGGAGTGTGAACCATTTCTGCAGGGTCTTCGCTATAATGCTTAATATTTGTATCTCATTCACAGAGGGAAGGATAACTCCTTTAACCACCATATCTTACAGGTTTGGGAGAAAACCTAGCTCAGCCTTGAGACCAGTTCTTGACTCATAAAGAACTCTGTTTGACATCTGATTAATCCGCCTTTTTCTCCTTCTAGACCTTTTTGCTGAGCTCATGTTAAGGTTTTCTGTTTGTGTTACTATTTTATTATGATTACTGTGTGAGGGATAAGTATGTATATTGCGTTGCATGCGTGTAACATAGGACAATCTCTGCCCTTGAGATACTGGCAGTGTAATACAGAAACAGTTACTGTAGAATGTGAGGAATCCGATTTTTTTTCATTTTAGATAAAAACAAATGTAGTTAATAAGGCATCTAGATCAATTTTTTTAAAACTTCAGTTGCCAAATTTATTTTGACAAAGTTTTAGAAATTAAATTGATAAAATTATGCAATGTGACAATATTTATACTCAGAATCAATATGTATAGTGGTATGTTTCAGGCTGAGTTCATAAGGCTGCAACTGCTTTGTAGCAGATCCTACAGTGCCACGTGACTTTCCTAAAGAACAGTATTGACAAGCAAATAGATGCTGTTTGTGGTATTAAAAGAGCATATTACGTGCAGATATTTGTAAACAAAGTATGCTATTAAATGATTACTTAGTATTTATTCAATTATTAAACAACTCTCAGTTATCATTTACAATTGGAACTTTAGTGCTAAAATGCTGTATTAGATATGAGCGATGTGCAATTATAGTTCCTCATAGTTATCCATAAGCTCTTTTCAGAGAATTAGCTCACATCAGCTCTCCCTACAAGCAACTGATTACCTGAATATCTGTGGATTCATTGTGTCTAGTACACAAGCTCTCATTGCCCAGAGCCCTTCCTAGGTACTAATAACACCTTCCTGAAGCATTATGATGATGTTCGAGACCTGCTTGTGGTATTTTGAGCTTTCCCAACGAGGTATTTTCAAAGCTCACTCTTAGCGTGTTTTCTGGCATTGTAACCAGACAGGGGCTGTGTTTATGGTGCAGACATTAGCATAGTGCCATACTGATGTGAACGTGCTCACAGTGCTCGTAGTGAGCTGACAGCATGTCACAGCACCATTTTGGCTTTGAAAACTACTCCTGTGCCCACTGTTATGGACAGCTGATTGCCTTCTGACAGAGGGTAACGGGAGTTGCTGTCTCAGGTTGAGGCAAGATGCAACCAAACCTGCACTCAAGGAGGCCCTCTTGACCCCTGCCTGGTAGGCCAGGGTCCTACGGAGGAAACTGTTGAATTTGAACTAGTTTGTCCTGCACATGCTGTGATGTATGATGTTTATATATATCTCCAGGAAGTAAGATGCTATTTAAGCTGATGCTAAGTGGATAGAAAAGATGCTGTACCATCTTCTTCTCTCAGACTTTGAGTCTCACCAGGTTTTGTTCTCCTCTGCCTAGAGGGTGGATTGCAGATGGAGCAGTTGCCTGAAATATTTATAAAGAAAATTCTCTCCTATTTTATTTTCAACAATGCTGTTAATAAGTTCTTACAGCTGCTTCTATTAACTTGGCATGTGATGGCTTTCTGTGCTCTCTCTGCCTTTTCTGTACATGCTCTCTTGGTTCTTTGTAACCTGCAACCCTTAGTCATTTCTGTAGCTTTATGAATTATAGCAGTGGATTGGAATTAGGTGTCTAGCCCACACAAACCTCATTCTACTGATCAAACATATTCTTAAAGCCTTGGCTTTGATGTCACTATTAATCAGCACTTGACTTTCAGTTAGATTTCTAGTTTGCAAATGTGGGGATGAAAACAGATATTCAGGTTTGTTGAGGGCTGTTTGAATGGCTTCAGGCTATTCTTTGAGACTACTGGGGTGAAGCAAATGAGCAAACAAAACGTTCTCTTAGCAAAACGAGAAGCTTTTAATTTTCCTTTAACAGGTTAGGAATTTAGAACAACCTGTTCACATCATCATGAATCACCAATGCAGTGTCTAAGGTATGTTTTGGTTATTATTACTGGAGGATCTGTACAGCTACTGAACAAGCAAACCCAGGCTTTTATATACTGAATGAAGATAGTGAAATGAAAAGTTTGCAAAGGCCATTGGTAATACTGTCAGTGGGTGACTGTTCCCAGACACAGACAAAGTATTTTTGGGTGATATGGGAGGTCTCTCCAATTCTGTGGATAGAAGTGTATCTCTCAAAAGTGTGTACACAGTCCCTGCCCTTTGACAACTAAGCCGTAGTCATGCTTGCTCTGTTCCCTGTCCTGCTGATCAGGCTTTGCAGAGTGGATTCCATTAGAAGGGATTCCAGAACAAAGTGAACAAGGGAGTTTCCTTCCCTTCAGCACAAATTGTGGCGTGGTGGTTACAGGAAAGATGAATACAAGGCAAGCTCAGTAACTCCTGAGGGAGCTGGGAAAGAACCTGGGTAGGGCTCTATTAGTTGTCCTAAATGGAAAAAAAAAAAAAAAAAAAGGGTGGAAATTGCATCCTATACTAATTGCAAATGTTGGGTGTTTGGATCTTATCGAGAATCCTTTGGAAAGAGGAGTCTTCATATACCCTAATGCAATGTTTAAGTGGCAGTTACTGTAGTTTTAAATTACAACTGCCCCAGAGCTGGCTGGTTTTAGCCAGATTGGACCAAAAAGAGAGGCTTGCATCTCTCTCTTCTTTGTCATACGGATATGCCTTTTATCTTTAGTATCTAGGATTTAATATTTCAAGGGAGACTAGACTCTTGCAATCGGGATAGTAGGTGTTGCCCTGAAAATGTAAAGACTTTGACATATAAATTATGAAATGAGAGTTGTTGATTGGTAACTGCAGAAATACGGAGACATTAATCTTACATTTCCCTTATGGAAGGCCGAGAGAGGTTAGCATGTCAATACTTCATGCTTCTGTCAGAAAGAAAAGCAGAAGGAACAAAATCACAACTAAAAAAAGATCCCAACATGCAGATTTGTCAGATATGTGATTGCAGGTCAAAGAGTTTTTAGCACATCCCAAAGGTTTGAGAGACAGGGAGTTAAGAGGCCCTGATGGAACCAGCTTTTGAAACATTGGAATCTGCTAAGCTGCACTGGCTACTTGCACTGTGGGCTATACTGGCGTACCTCACAGGCTGCCAAACCAGAAAAAGATCACTGGAAAGGTCTCTTTTTGCTGTAGTTTCTTTCTCTTTCCAGTTAGTTGCTTTTCTTTATTTACTTTACTTTTTCTTCATTTGCTATTGTCTTCCAACCTCTTGGAATATGAGCTATACTAATTTGGATATTGCATCATATTTAGGGGCCATATGGAAGTTACACGTTACTTAGTTCACCTAAGTAACTAAATCTCAGTGAACATGTCTAAGTGAGTCTTAAGGGGGTTTAAGGTGGAATGATATGCACAGTGAGGGGTCTGGAAGAAGAGGTACCTCAGTTTAGACTTCCTCCAGACTTAATTGGCATTCTTCAATGTGCTTAGACCCCCCCTTGGTTGTTGGCCCAGCATCTTCTCATAAGTCAATTTCTATTTCACACTCTGGAAATAAAACAGAGTAGAAGCACAAGATTTTGAATGTAATCAGACCTATTATCTGGATTGATCATTATTTTGTAGAGATTTGATTGCTACTTATAACCTGTAATGGAGGTCATTATTTTATTACATGCTTTCTGGGTATGATTAAGTCACTTAAATGAAGGCTTTCTTTCAGTTTAAGTTAGTAAGAATAATATACTTGTGATTTCTTGTAAATAAATCTGAATTTCCACAAATCTGCATGCATTGTACTATGAAAGCTTTTTTGTTAGAATATACAGATACAAGTAGATTAATAAAGTATAGAACTTTGTGCAAACTAAAAATATAATTTTTATAGAAAAAATATTTTTTGTTTTAAATTTTATATAAATTATCTCCAATGCTGCGATCCCATTATTCATGTGACAGGCTTTGAGAGTGGAAGATGTAGTTTCTTCTTGGATGTGTGGCCCTTAACAGGAAAAAGAAAGCAGTATTGCTCAACAACCTTGAGCAATAAAGTTCCAAAAAAAATTTCATGTTGTTACCGTTTACTTTGTTGAAAGTTATTTGGTGAGCGAGGTGCATAATTGTTCAACTGCATTGCAGATTTAAGAGTTAGCTTTTATTCACAAGTGTTGTTCCCTCAGATATTTTTCCTCAGGTTTCCTAAGGGCCTGTAATGAACTCTAGCAAGTCTTTAATGCTTCTGGGGAAAACTGAGCTAAGTCAGTATTACTCAGTCTTGAGTGAGCCTGTAAACTGCCTGATACAGATATTTGCCCATCTTGTTAAATTGAGGACCTGGAAGAAAACAAAGAGTGAGTAGTGAATTAGTTGGGCAGCTCTTCCAAGGAGGCGAGAGATGCGTATGTCTCAAGAGATCAAAAAAAGCTGAAATTATGTATAAGGAAAGAGAATTAGGATGAGAGAGTATAGTCCTGAGTGGAGAGACTCTGGACCTGAGAAAGGGTGACATTGATTGGTGGTACATGTTGGGCTGGATAGCTTGGTCTCTTCATGCATCGCTAACTCTTGATGTGACCAGTTCATCCTGAGCCCAGACAATCATCCTACATCAGTGCTATGGCTGCTCAAGAGTAGTCTAGCAACAGAAATGTACAAGAGATGGGGCTCTTGGCCAAACTGTTTCATGACCAATTCTCAGTAAAGCACTCAGACCCTTTCAACCCTCATAGGGACTGAGGACTCCAAAACAATCTACAGAGATAGCTTTCTTACACACACTGGTGCCAGTGCATGGAAGAAAGGCTCCTCTGCCCATCGGGCCATAATAACTTCTCCCCTGTACTTACTTACATAAAATTTTTGTACCATTTATATAGGTTTTATTCTCAAATAAAATATTTGTTATGGTTATCTATTACATGGGAAGCAGGCAGGCCGAGCACAGCTACTTCTGATAATAAAAATGTTCACCTGCACAGCAGGCAAAAATGTCATGAGATTAGGGAAGATTGGTTAAATACAAATCACACTGAGAAGCAAATAAACTAATCTATAACATTCTGCAGAACCTTTCAGAATGGTGGGTCAGTTTGGCATTAGCAAGATGTAGTGCAAATATATCTCAGAAGGAACCATGGAATATCATATATAGCAGGTTCACTGCTGACTTATTGTGCTCAAGTTAGAGAGCTCGTGTACCCCTCTTGTGGTATTGTATACCTCAGGAACCTTACCTTTTGTATTAAATGTTCTTGCTCCAAGTTTTTTTCCAATGGACTGGTAACAATCAGAGCTCACCAGTTTTTTGAATGGCTGCTATTCGTGTCTGTAACTGAGAACTTGCTGGGAAAGCTTTACGTAATGGTAGGAGTTCAGATGCATTGCTGTGATATGCAAATAGCTATTTGTGGTTTGTTAGGGAAACCAAGGCAGGAGATGGCCATTTTTTTTCTATCTTACATTCCAAATGTAAGGTCATCTTGCTCTAGAAAAAAATCCCTGGTTTGGGGAATCTTGTGATTCCACTCTTTTTATTTTGGTGTTTTTTTTTTTTTTTAACTGAGAGGGCTTGAACTTGGAAATGTTTGGATACCCATTTCCTCTTTTCCCAACTCTTCTTTGACTGAAGATTGTCCCATCATTTCTATGCAGCTGCTGCAACTGGCTCTATATTTGTACTTCAAGTGAGCTTAGCAGACTTCTTTGTCTTGTAACACTGTCCTTACATAAAGACAGTAACTCAACTACTAATTGCATAAATAATTTTTTTCAATAGAAAATGCCTTCTCAATTCGCTATGGAAGCTGCTCATGTCTGTCTTTTCTGTTTCTTTCTCTCTACATGGTTTCTGAGCTAAGATGCATAAAAATAGGTGGCGGAACCAAAGAGACATTTTTCCTGGACCTGCCTCAGAAAGGAGCATTGCAAAGTTGAAATTCCATTTTTAAATTCAACTTCTGCCTCTTGGAAAAAATTCAGTAAAGTCAAAGTATCACTTTCTATAGTCTCAGTAACTCTTTCAGGATTTTCAAAGTCAATTCAGCTCTAAGCTGAAGTAATTATGGCACATGCTATAAACCACAAGCACTGTAAACTCAGCATGGACTGCTATATCACCATCTTGGAAGCATATCAGTCTCCTTTTACTCTAATTTGTTATACACACTGTTTCTTTGGTGGCTTTTCTTACCTCACATTCATCTATTCATCTGTTAAAAGAAATGAGAATGTGGTCTGTTTCCAATCCATAAAAAGGTAGGACACTTTTGGAGCCATGGAACTTGGAATTAAAGTGGCTTTAGAATAAAAAATAATAAAGTGTACATTTTTCTCCATGTTGTCTCTTCTGGTGGAAGGCAGTACACTATTAACTTCAGGCTATTGGTAGATGAGAGTGTGCCTCCTAGCAGTGAGGATCCATTGGCACTAATTTTTGTAGCAGTCCTTGCTACGTTCAACCTATATGTGAATGCACAAAACTCATATGTAAGAGGTCGTCCTTTTTGTATAAGGCATCTCTAAGAAGCAGGCAAGGAAACCTTGGATGTTTTCTTTGTAAGGTTTGGCAGATAATGAAAGAATAAACCATTTACAGTGCTTCATACCTGAACATTTCCTTGATGTTTATAAGATTTACAGAGGAATTGGTTTTCATTCTTCTTTTTCTTATTTTTTGCAAATGTATGCTCATCCCAGTTTTGCCCAGGCCTGAATATGAAATGCCAGCCTACCACAAGAAAGCCTAGGCATCACAATACTTTTCTATTGTGATGCAACAACTGAGAGTCTGATGAGACAGCTTACAGAGTTCCAGCTCAAACTTGTGGAACCAAGATGTTTACATAATTTATATAAGGTGGGGCTATATATACATTAGGTGGTTAGCTACAATAATAGCTAAATTTTCAAAGTTGCTCAGCACATGCAGCATTTGGGCTTCAGACCCTTACAGAATGGTGATAAAATCCTTGGTCTCACATAACTGTGAGAAGGGGAAAATGATTTTTTTACTGCCCTTTTACAGGGTTCAAACCAGTCTTTATTTTAGACCACAAGTGTCACTGCATGTCATAATTATTGTGACCTAACATTTCTACGTGGTAGCAATTCGAGGCTTCAAAACAGCTCGCAATAATTAGCATCAGGAAGTGCTCAAGTATTCACATCGGACTGTTTGAGTAACTAATATGACATCTATAGATGTGATGCAGGAATAAAAACCTACCCCTCACCTCCATAAGGAATGGGGGAATTCTGGTCCCGCTAGTGTGTAAACCATATCACTGAGAGAAAATGAAGGAGACCTTGATGAATGGTATCAAAAGTTCCTCTGCTGTTAAACGTTTATGGCTTATTATATGTCCTTTTATTTTCCTAATTCAAACTGTTCTGAACATGAGGAACAGCTTTGTAAAGCTCGGTAGCTTCAAAGAAAAAGGATATCAATGCTTCAGATCTCCACCCTGAAATATCTTGGATGAGAGAGGAAAAAAAATTTTGCCAGGGCCACTGTCCGCAAGGAGATAGGTGTGATAAGCGTATTGTTTACACTTTGGTCTTGCATGAAAGGTCATTAAAAAATACTGACTCTGGATCACACACCCCAAGAGAAACAACATGTATTCCGATCTTAAAATACCCCACAATGGAACAAACTTAGAGACTGCCACATATGACGGGGTGCTTCATGAAACTTTGAAAGAGACAGGTCTTGGAAAACCAAAAGAAAACAAGTGGTGAGCTTACAGGACATAATTTTGAAAGAAAAATCAATTACCATTGTTTTCTAAAATACTTGCGGACCACAAAACAATGTGATTTCTCATTCCTAGTGGATGAAGTTACCTCTAAGAACCTATTCCTTCCCATTCTAAAATGTAGCAGAGTGCCAGAGACGTTTCTGAGACTTGTTTCCCCACCACAGAACTAGTATATTTTAAAAAGAGGCAAAGTGCACTTTATGAGGAAATGAGAGAGGGCCCAAAATGCCTTTTAATTTATTTTTATAATAAATATCATTAAACAGTATTTTGAAGCCATTTATTTTTATTTTGTATGCAATGCTTATATTGTAGAAAGGAGCCATTTCATGAACGGTTGAAATAAGCAGTTGCTAACAATGAAGTCACTATTTTATTGAAACCTGATAAACTTTCCTGGATGATTTGGGATTTTTTAACAACATTTTTTCAAGGCTGAAAAGAAAAAAATGGAAACTTAATTTTGGCAGAAATGAAAAATTATTTCTGTGTCAGCTTCGTTTGGACATGGAAAATCTGTTTCAAACCGTTCATGGCTCCACCTCTCACAAATTATTTATTATGTACTATAAATTGCATATAACATGTAGCATAAAAATTAAATAGAATTGTTCTGGAACCATAGATACAGATTGAGAGTAAATTAAATGAATGCGTGGGGAAAAATCTGTGTGAGATACAGGACTAGGGGTTCCCTGCTGTACCTATTTAATGAAGTCTCATCCATCTGATGGCTCCTGGACCCACTCTTCAACACTTCCACAAAAATGTCACAATCTTTACGGGGGAAAAGTGTGGAATGTGCCTTACCCACATCAAGTACACCATTTTACAATTCCAATCCAATTAATTAAGCCTCTATTCTTCATGCATGAATGGCCGTCTCTCAGTTACACACCCAAGGCAAAGCTCCAAGGGGGCCAGGCAGCCAAAAAGAAAGGTACATTCCCAGCTCTCATTTACTTAAATACATATTTTTGGTAAAGACAAAATGTTTAAAATTACTTCAAATAAAAGTGTGTGTATTTCTCCAGGGCCAGAGCATCAATAACTTATGTCTCAGGAAAATGAGCTTTTATTATTTTTATTTTTAATGCAGAGTCATAATTAAAGCAGGGAGGAGAGGACAGCCTCCTCTGTGAATGAGAAAATTAGACTCAGTGTAGTGAGATGGGAGGGTAGAAGGAGACTTCTGATGCGTGATTAAATGAAGAGGCAGTATGGTGAGGGCAGATGAGACACAGCACAGTGGGAGTACGGAAAGCAGGGTGAAAGAAATAAACAGAAGACAGGATGTTTAAGTACCATAACCTGACTGCACTCCTGAAGAGTTAAAAATGAACTGATCATCTGTCAGGAAACCACACAAGAGGGGGGTGATTCGATTCTAGTCCAACCTCCCTGGGTAGGAATGTTGCTCTCCTGTGATTAAGGGAGAAGAGTAACTATTTTCTTCTTACTGCACAGCATTGCACCGTTATTTTTAGCACTCGATTTCTAAATGTGTTTCTTATAGATCATCTGTCATTTCAGGGTTAGAAACAACTATGCTATTTTTTCTGTAATCATATGGAGCCTTTTCATTTATGCGCTTGTTATTTATACTGATCAAAACCTCAATGGATTCGTTGTCTTGTCTGGACACCCAAGATCTAGCTCAGGGAAGCACTCGCTCAGGTTCTCTCTTCTACTGCACCTTCACCCCGAAATAAAAGTGCACATTAGCCGCAGCAGTATAAAATGTTGCAGGTCCCTCTTGTCGGTACCCGCCAGACAGTATTACTCTCTATGGGAAGAATCATGTTAGTGCTGCCCAAAGGCAGTGGCTGTCATTGTAAATAGTCAATCATTTCAGTAAAAAACCCCACCACGGCCAGCCTTGCCTTGTCAGAGGGATCTGAGGTGGGGGTTGGACGTGGCAGGCCTTGCTGGTACTGTAGCATCAGCTCTTCCCTCCTTTCCTCAGTGATGGTTTCTGTGCCAGTATGAACAAAATGCCGGTGCAGGTATGTCCTTGGCAGGTGCTATTAGGACAGGGGATTGTTTCACCTGTTGCAATTACACCTTGGAACTTTTCTACACTTTTCTGCAGAAGTGAGATTTCCCAAATGAAATTATATTTTTCAACTGTATTGCAAGTTTGAGGCATTTCACCCATTTACATATCCCTTCAATCTGTCATCATTGATGCTAGAAGGGAAAAACCTGAAATAGAGAGGGAAAGCTGACAAGTCCTAAAATTAAAAAGTTATTGATTAAGCCATTTGACTTGTTCTTTCATTCCAGTATTGTACTTCAGGAAACAAATGTTTAATTTATTTTGGATAAAGGGATTCAATTTGTGATAATGCCATGGAAATATAATTTCCTTACAAACTCAGATTTCTCATAGGAAAATGTTAATGAGTCTTTTCCATTACACTAAAAATACCATGTACAAGAGCTGGTTGAATAGTGCCCAGACAATGTTTTTGAACATTTGTCAGAATTGTGCTTGGTTCAAGAAAATTCATATCCCATTGTACTATTTGCCAACATTTACCTAAACAGTTTTTGTTTTGGTAAAGGTTGGCTTTTTTTTTAGGTTCCCTAAAAATTAGCAGTTCATTCAAAACCAAAGAACAGATACAGTATCAGGTCATTAAATGGCCAACCACAATCTTCATTGCTAATAATAAATGTTTTACTTTGCAAGCCACCTTTCATAAGAAATGCAAACATACTTGATATTGTGCAAAGCATAATTTAGGTATTATTCATCTGCAGAAAGAGTATCAATGCCTGTTTGCTTTGATAAATGCAATTATTAAATATATTGCCAGAAGTCTGACTCGGTTCACAAATACTCATTAAAGGGAAAAAAAATCAGAACATTATCACAATTCCTTCCCTGCAATTAATTAAACATCGTGTATTGTTTAAGACCATGTTATTGTTTAATTTTCTCACTCTAAAATGTTTTATTTTCAAAATACAAGGAAATAGAAAGACCTCAGTATTTATCCTATTTTGATGCAATGGCAACGTTACAGCAGTAATCAGAGTACTCAATCAGAATTGGGCCTTCTTTGTACATGGTGCTAGTAAAAGACATTCATTTCATGAAGTACATAACAAAGTTATTTCAACAAAATAAATGCCTTTGAAATTGTGAGAACATAGTTCATCAACTCTTCCCTAAATTATATAGTAAGGTTCACCAGCAACTGCTGCATTCTCTATTAAAATTTGACATATTATAATTTCATAATTAGTGCTTATTTTAGGCTGGAGGAATTGCTGTTGGTTTTTTTAAATTCTCGGCACATTTTTCAAAAATAATTTTACTTTGTTTTTTTAAGGAGGTTGTAAGTACTGGGGGAAAAACTTCTAAAATGTTTTTTGAGTGTCACCAATGCAGTAAGTTATACCTGAGTCTGTAAAGAGCCTGAAACAGTGCCATTGGAAGGTAGTATTTGCAAAATTTGTTCTAACATGTAAAGTTAGTTTAGATGTCCCATGATAATAACCTGAAAAATTTAAATGACAGATATTGTAATTATTTTATTACTGCTAAAACTGATTAGAAACGAAAGGGACAGTAAAGTATTCGTGGTCTCACACAAGGTGGATTTAATAATAAAATCTGATTTCAATAAGCAGGGAGGTGGCTTACCTCAAGTTCTAGGATTTAGCCATGGAGCTCCTCTCCACACACACCAGGGATGTGACCTCACTCCCTCTGGCCCATTTTAAGACCTCCCCAGTTAAGGATGTTCTGGTGCTCCTCTGACTGAACAGCCGTGAGCCGTCGTAGAAGGAAGGTGGGCAAGACCAGCAGAAAGCAATCGGTACACGTCATTCCATTCTGCTCTGCAGCCTTCTCTGGGAAAGAGAGCTGCTGGATCACACACAGCACAGCTCTAGCAAGCTCACAGCTCATGGCTGACTGTGGGCTGGTCACTGATCTCAGCCCAGATTTGCCATGGCCACTCTCCTGTTAGTTCATTGGGAGGAGGCATCAAACCCATTTCTCTCACACACCTATTTCCCACATCACACCAACTTCGTTCTCAAGAGCAACAGATCTGGAAAAACCCAACCCTAGGACTGAATGAGAATTCTGAATTCAAATAGTGATTTGGGTGAAGTTGCAGATAGGGGCCACATAAATTTGATGATAGTTGCCCATGCACTCAACTGAAATTCTAAATATAAACCCCCTTGAACTCTGGGACAGTTCAGCTTGGCTTTCCTGTGTATTTCCAGGGAACCCAACACTAGTTTTAAGTTTCCCATGAATTTTAGCTGTGGTTATAAACATTTTCACTATTTTTCTTGTGCATTACTTCATTTTCTGTGTACTTAGTAATTAATTGTTGGGGGTTTTAGTAAATGTGTTGGAGGTTTCTTGTAAAGCTTTTTGGCTCTGTCTGTTTTTAGAGCCCATAAATCCTACTGTGTTTTATAAGACAACAGATTACTCAAACTAAGATATATAGTAATATGTTGGACTGTGTTGGTGTTTTATTTCTTGAAGAACTGTCATAAAAGTTGTAGATATTTAGTGATATTAATGAAGAAGCATAGTACTCGTCAGATCAAACCAGTAGTTTCCTTTATCTACAATCATCCCAAACATATTCTTATTCCTTTCCTTCTTTCTCACTCATAGCCTCCTTATATTGTCAAGATTGATGTCATCATTTATCCAGTCCAGAATGCTATATTCCCTGGAAACTAATTGGTGGGAGGGGGAGAGTGGCAACAAGAAGCCAAATTTATTTTAGCAATTTTGGGTTTTATAAAAAATAGTATGTTTCATGAAACAGCAGTACCTAATGTTTCTTTGCACGAGTAGTTTTCTCCTTGTTGACTCATCCGCTGTTCATTCTCCCCCCACGCCCCCCACAGCAAAATAAGAAAAACAGATTACTGTAAATTTTGGCACAGAAGGGTATTTGCATCATTTTCTTAGAAGTCACGTGCTTTGGATTTCCTCTTGTTTATGATATATTGAAATGTCTTCCAGATGTTTTTAATTATAAAAAGTTTTCAGGAAAGCAAAGTAATCCGTAATAAAATTTCCTCTACATTTTTTAAAATAGCCAATAAATTAGTGTACTGTAGCTTATCAAACTGCCACATAATTCTACATTTGACCTCAGTGCAGTAAGGTCTGGCATTTCCTTAAGACAGCTAGTTTGGTCAGAGGCAAAGCAGGCTTCCCTAGGCAAAGTTTCAGTTCCTCTTCCAAGGGAGAGTGTTCCCTTCCTGAGGCCAAGCCAGCTGTGCGAGTGCTCATTGGTGCGAGTGGCTCTGACTTCCTACACAAACACAACCACTTCTGCTGCACCGGCTTGGAAGGAGCAGATGTGTGACATGGGGTATGCCAAAGTTTGGGTTCAGGACAGAGACAAAGAGAAAATATTTCAGCTGCTTCTCTATGTTGCTGATGCTGTACTGCATGAGATTTCCATTTATACATTTTGGGCAAGTGCCCAGATTGCTGTGGTAAAATCTGGAAGAAAACACAATAAAAATAAGATTTGTTCCATTTTCAAGGACATATATGTGGGTGGGGGGGGAAGGTTTTAATCATAAAAGACATTTTCAAGAACTAGATGAGTGAAAATAGCTCTGAATTCTTAAAAATCTTTCTAGAATCTACCCCTTGTATTCATTCATCTGTTTGTTCATCCTAATGACACACCTAGTGAAGGTGCTTACTGTAAGCCTGTATTTGTATAAGGAGTTAAGGTAGGAAGGGTAATGGGAAACAGAAATCAATTTCTGTGATTTTTCAAGCTGTGTGTGTATGTGTGTATGTGGTGGGTTTTTTTTCACAGAAATAATCAAGATCTGAAAGAAAGTTATAGCTTCACAAACATTTGATGAAAGAGTTATTAGGCTGTTGGATCATGGGTTTAGTGGCCTGCATGTATCTTTAAATTTGTCCTGCCAAAAGATCTCTCTCTGAGCAACAGGAATTTCAGCCCATGGCCTGAAAGACAGCTATACAAAAGAGTGAGCATGTGCATTTGGTTCTAGCCAGGTATGGGAATTCTGTGGCACTCTGAGGTGAGTTTGAGGCATTAGGTCAAGGAATATGATGATGTAGAAACCGTAGAAGTGGGAAACCATACAGCATCGTAATGGACTAGATCTCCTTGCCTGTCAGAACCAGTTGTTTTCCAGAGGTGGGAAGGGAAGGAATCAGGCAAAAATAGAGGTTTGTATACTTGGGTTGGTTTTTTTTTCCCAGAGTGTCTAAACACAGCAAGACTTGTAATAAAAGCAAATTACTGTTAATGTAGCTATTCCACATTCTCAGGTGGCATAAATGTTGTCTGAATGGTGAAAGTGAGCTCTGTTGGCTTGCACCTCTCAAGGCTCTTGCCTTTTCTAATTTTCCTTGAGTACTATTTCATCAGCCAGATTTGCAAAGAACAATAAATAACCCTGCAAAACTCCAAGCTTTTTTTTTGCATTAAAAGAGTAAAAGCAAATATTTCACCTTGCTATTGAATCTATTTGTATTTGTTGCAAAAGCAGCACAGCAAAGAATTTGGATCCAGTTTTAGCAGAGAGGAGACAGAATGCTAAGAAACAGAAACAGACAAATGTCCCTTTTATGCCTCTTAAAAACAGTAACTGATGGTAGTCTTGCTATCAAACTAGAAAATGACGATCAGTGATAAACAAGCTGAATTTTTTTAAAGGCTCGTGGAAGTAAATTACATGTGATTTAGAGCTTATCTGTGTAAGGATGGTGGAAGGACATGGGAAGGAAGGAGGCAACTAGAGATCTCACTGAAGTGGCAACCATGGCTGAGAACTTTGACCAAATTTTGAAAGGGATATAAAATGCTAATGCCACCACCCCCCAAAAAATCACCCCTAAGAACCATCCCATGTTTTCAGATGCCGGAATCTATTGGTCTTCATTCTTAGAGTATTTTAAGAACTATAGATCCATTTATTTCTTGGTAAGAGTCGGGTGGCACTGACAATGTTGACTTGTCATGTGTTCTTCTGCTGCCTGCGCTCTGTGAGTGCTGTTGTCCATACTCGAGCAAAGCTGTCACTGAGACCAAGGGAGATTTAGGCTTGAGTTAAGCTGAGATGAAAGGCATCACTTACGTAACAATGTCTCATCTGCTGCAGTAGATTTCTGTGGTATTTGACTCATTTTTTTAATGTTAAGGCAGGAAAACTCCTTGCCCTTCTGATGCAGTGGCAGTGAAGACCCTTACAGACAGCAGTGAAGTGAGGTGACCCACGTCTTTAGAAAACAACATATTATTAAATGTTTGACTGCATTTATTTATTATTTGCCGGACACTAGTAGTACCTGTAGTGCTAGAGTTACCGTGGAGTCAGTGTGAAGCTGGGTCTCTTCCCTCCTAAATATTTCCCACATGGAGAGTGAGGGGATTATATTGCTAGGGAGGATTTTCGTGGGAGACAGAACAACCTTGGTGGTCACAGTCTGATGCCCGATCTTGCTGTTACCAGCACTGGCAAGGTAGGGAGAATGGAGCTAGGTAAAAACAACCAAAGCCAAGGATTCACACATTTCAAACAATCTGATATAATTATTTACTGACCAACCTTCTGTTAAATTAGCCAGCTGTTACCTAATCCTGTTCTACAATGAAAAGCTGGTGCTGAGGTGTCCAGTCTTTGTGTCTTCGAACCGGCAGAGACTAGCAGTGCTGATTTTAAAAAAAGAGCAAAGTTTTGCTTAGATTCCTTTTTATTCTGCTACTCTTTTCTTGCCCTAGAGCTTTATCCCACTCCCAGAGGGGTGCCCTGCTCCCAAAGGAGTTTCCTGTCTGTCTCGGTTTGAAAGACAGGCATCTGCCAAGGAAGGCGGGAACCACCCTTGGAATTGAAAATGTGACCCCCCTTCCCTCCAAATTATTATAACCCTGAAATTATGGGGCTTTCAGGCAAAGATATGGGAAAAGGAATAACAGTTCTTTGCTAGTATGTGTATGTGTAACAAGGGAAACCAACAACCACAACGGCGACAATGACAAACGAAAGCAGAAAGCCAGTGACAGCCCCTCTCGGCTGCCAGGCCCTTTCCCCTCTGGTGCAGTTCCGATCGCAGCCGGCAGGGGCGCTGGTGGATCCCGGCCGGGCAGGGCGGGCGCGGTGGTTCCCCCGCACCTGCAGGAGGCGCTGTGGTGGGAGCTCAGTCGCGTCTCCGTCCCGTGGATAATGGCAGGTGCAGCCAGTGGAAGGAAGGGAAGAGGGGCTTCCTTTACAAATTCATGGTGGGCAGCGAGTCCCGGTCCCCCTCCAGATAGCGAAATGAGCTGTAGCAGGAACCTCGGAAGCAGCAAGGGTAGGAGAAGACAGCAGGAGACGGAACCCCGCAGTGGTGGCGAATTCCTTCCGCGGAGGCTGCAGCCTGTCTCCCCTCCGATGCCGAGAGCGAGAGGTAGAAGCTGTGCCCAACCCCATGCCCCCAGCCTAAAATCTCGAGGTAACTCTGCCCTTCCCAAGAGAAAACCCCCCAGGTAGGAGAGTAGCCGGCTGCACCTTTCCCCCTCCTCCTCCTCCCAGCCATGTCTTTGTTCTCTTAAGTATCGGTAGTTATTGTCTCTTAGCAACAAATGGGAGAAAATTCCCTAAGAGAAAGGAAAAAAAAAGGAAAAATCATAACTCCCAACGCTGTCCCTGAAGGATGTCACTGGCAGAACTGTCCCACTGAGGGGGAAGTGGTGGCACTGCTCTGCCAAGTGACAGTGAGTCCTTCTCAGCTGTGACGTGTCAGCAGCAGTTTTTGAGCATTGCCTGTCCTGTAGGTACAGTTTCACAGGCAGAGACGGGCAAATGTGCTCCAAACAGGAGTGTGCAAACTTGTCTCTCACAGTGGCTGTGCTGGCCACCCAAGGCCTTGGGCCCCAGGTGTTGTTTCACAGAGAAACCTGAGGAACTTGTGAGGAAAAAGCTGAGCTACAGGTAAGAGAGAAGGTGTTGCTTTCTCTGGAGGAAGGATTTAAAGTGCTTTCTGCTATTTTTGCTGAACTAAAGCTGTACAAGCCAAATATTGAGGGCAATGAGGGGAGCAGAAGCAATGCCACTGTCCTGGTCTCTGGAGGTGTTCAGTGGTCTAAACCACCTGAGAACTGGCTTTCATTTTCACATTTCGTTTGCCCTTTCCAGCTGCAAAAGGCAGCAGAGCAAAGGAGCAATAGGCCCAAGGCCCTCCAGCAGTGTTTGTGAGAGTGCACGTGGAGTCCTCAGCCTGCCTGTGGGAATAGGGCTGGGGAGGAACTTGTGGGATATTTGTTGTCTGGCGCATCCATCAGGGAATATTTATTTGTTCATTAATTGATGTTATGAAGATTGTACGGACGACTACAGGTGCAGTTCCTCAGTGCTCAGTCTTTGTTCAGAGTTTACAAGCCATGACTTGATGGCAGTACAACAGCACAGCCTGCCTCCTGCTCACGGAGCTCGTGGTGTACGGCAGGGTGCTATGGGAGAGGCCGTAAGAACAAGACACGGTACCGTGCCTTCGTAGACACAGTTTTCTGCTTGTTCGTTGGTTGGTTGGTTGGGTTTTTTCTTTATTTAAAAGCTTTTGAAGCATATAAACAGGACTTTGATATTTCCATTGCACTGTACTAGAAAAGCAATTGCATTAAGGGGACTGTCCACACCAAATTACAAAATCGGGTGCTGACGTAGCTTTCTGTGTACATTAAATTTCTGTTAAACAAAAAAGAAACAAAGAAGCCTTCAAGAGGTGAAAGGAGTCACCCAGGAGGACTTCAGAGGTACTGTATGACTATACAAGGATGGAGTGAGGAAAACTAAAGCCTTTGGGGAGTTGGATCTGGTAAAGAGTGGCAAGAAATGCTCCTGCAGGTGCCTTGTCAGCACAAAGAAGGCAAAGGAAAATGTGGGCCTGCTGCTAAGGAGGGTATGAAGGATGAAGAGCCGGGCTCTTCTCGGAAGCACGCAGGCAAAAAAAACAAGTGACAAAAGGTACAAACTGAAATACAGAAAATTCCACTTAAACATTAAAAAAAAAAAGTTTTTAATTGTAAACGTGAATGGACAGTGAAACAGTTTGCCATGAAATNGGAGGACTTCAGAGGTACTGTATGACTATACAAGGATGGAGTGAGGAAAACTAAAGCCCTTGGGGAGTTGGATCTGGTAAAGAGTGGCAAGAAATGCTCCTGCAGGTGCCTTGTCAGCACAAAGAAGGCAAAGGAAAATGTGGGCCTGCTGCAAAGGAGGGTATGAAGGATGAAGAGCCGGGCTCTTCTCGGAAGCACGCAGGCAAAAAAAACAAGTGACAAAAGGTACAAACTGAAATACAGAAAATTCCACTTAAACATTAAAAAAAAAAAGTTTTTAATTGTAAACGTGAATGGACAGTGAAACAGTTTGCCATGAAATGTTGTGGAATCTCTGTCCTTGGAGACATTAAAAACTGGACTGGACACAGCCATGAGCAACCTGTTCTTCTTGACCCTACTTTGAGCAGGGGTTTGAACTGAGCAGTCTCCAAAGGTGCCTTACAGCCTCAATAATTTTGTGATTCTCTGAAATTCTATAATTTGCAATTTTAACAAATCGCCGTACTAACACTTTGGACTAAATTAATTTCTCTGTAAGTCAATTGAGTATTTGTTATCAAAACTCTGTCAACTTAATTTAACCTAGACCTAAGTGTTCCATAAACCTTTTATTGAATCAGAGGTCAACAGTAATGTGTGCAGCTTTTGATTCCAATGAAATCGACCTGTGGGGGTTTTTTAACAAATAAATAGTCTTTTCTGAAAGTGAAACTGGCTGGAAGCAGAAGTGAAACTTGCTTTATTGCTTTTCATTGTTCAAACTGGGAGAAATAGCAAAAGTAAATGGAGGTCATAGGTAGTTCTAAGTAAATTGAATTAAAAATATTAATTTGTTTACCATAGCAACACCACTTCCAGTAATATGGTGAAGAAATTAGAGTGTTTACTGTTACACTTATTACATTGACAGAGCCCTTTTGATCTTTTGTTTGAGCTTTCTGTAGCTTTTCCTCTTTTCATCACAATTCTCTTACCCAACTCCAGTACTCCGTGGTTGTAAATACCTGTAAGATGCAAGTTGCTATAATTTGTGACTGTAAGAGGTAGACTAGTGTAAAATATGCAAAGAAAGGGAGTAATTTACTCTGGAATGAATGCAGCCTTGTGCTGTCATTGGTTCCAGGAGGGATGCTCATTTGTGCCTGTGTGTGCTGAGAAGGGTGAAAGCTGAGTTAAAGCAGATCAGGCCTGCTTTATTTTACACACTCCTGTTGTCTGTTTTGCTGAAAATTCTGCCTGATCCTGAAGTCCATTTGTGTTGTTGGGTTGCTAACTTGCACACATTTCTTTTGCCACTTACACCCATAAGAGCCACGTTCCTTGCCATCCTGCACGCTGGCTGCATCTGCTGGCCATTAGCAGTGGTTGACTCCTGGGAACCAGTGCCGGGTTTGCCACCCCTTGGTTTGGTTGGGCTCATTTTAGGTAGCACATTCTGCAGTGCGGGTTAAATTAGTGTATATTGCATAGACTAGTGATACCACATGGCCTCAGAGAGAATCCTGCCCACCAGGCATCTCCCCAGCTGGGTGTGGACGGCCGACGGCATTTTTTAATCACTCCTAAACTGAAATAGAAGAGGTCTGTGACCCTCTACATTCCTTAAGCAGCGTACAGGAGTATGTGTCTGTGTAGTTCCTTTGGTTGCAGGCTTTCTCCATGCTTGTTATATATGACCTGTATATATTCCCTCATACGCTTTTTCCATGGACTCCCTCCTCCTTCCCTTGGTAGTAATGCTGATACTTGGCAGAACCTTTTCTTGCCCCTCTTATTATTGAGAGAACTCCCAGTACATAAACAGATTCTTTTTTAACTAATTTACTATGCACAATTTTATCTTACTTGTTTTGTCTCTCTTCCAGCTCCATCTTGAAATGATTCACTGTAAAAGATTTATTTAAAATTTTTAAGTTCCTTTTTGAAGCAACCTCTGGTTCAGCAGTGCAAGATGCTGTAGTCCAACAATACTAAGTCTTCTTTTCTCAATTCTTCTATGTTTCTCTTCCTAGTTTCCTTGTGGAATAGGTGAGAAAAGCAATTGCCTCCACTACTTAATGCCTCACAACTCGGAAAATCGCTCCTTCCATGTAATTTTGAATCCCAGCCCAGCTGGTGGTTCTTAGATTTCAGGTTCTGAATATGAGTTCAGCACTTTCAAATGAATCACTGAGATCAGTACTTCTGTCAAAGAGTCTTTTTTTTTTTTCCCCTGGAAGGTTTTCCTGATTTTACAGATGCAGACCCTGAGAAAAGAACATTCTCACAGAAGTACCAAATACAGAGAAAAATATTAAAATTTTCAAATTTTTCCTCTGTTTCTTTGGAGTGCTTCTTCTCTTCTATTGTTGTATAGTGCAACAAAGATGTATGGTATATGCTGCCTTTGCATGTAATTGGCCTATTGGCCTTGTTCTGACTTATTTGCGATTTCATCAAGATTTGAATTGAAACTTCAAGTTTTTTGTGAAGGCCTGTCTTTTGGGGAGCACTTTTTACCTTTTTTTATGAACAGTTAGTGGGGTAAAGATTCTCCTTTTCATCTGTCTGTGGACAGTTCTCTTCAGAAACAAGTTAATGGATAATGTCCCAGCTCTCACCAGGAAGTTTGGGTTTTAATAACCTGCCTGCTTATGAAAACGTATTATCAACTCTGAAGACAGAAACAGTGAAAATGTTTAATGAACTGGGATATATTTTCAGCTTTGGTCATTAGCACACAGCCCAGATCTTCATCCTTAGTTTCTTATTGATGCTAGCTGGATTGATGAAGAAGGATGTGGATTGATTAAATAGGGTATAAAGGCAATCACATAGTTTTCTTTTTTAAATTTGTCCCCAAAGGCGTTTGTTGAGGGCCATGCTGTTTCCTTCCACAGAGGCAGACAAAGGCTGTAAAGTGGTCGTTCCTCTGTTGAACTCTGAAGGGCAGAAAGGCTTTTCTGGATAGACTGGGTTGCAATTTTATGGAGATAGTTAGACACGAAATTACCAAGGGAGGCTTCTGAAAAATCTTCTCTATATGATGATTATAAGTAAAAATGTCAAAATAAATATGGGAAGCATCATCATTTACTTCTAATATTTCACTGATAGTAGTATTCACATCTTAAAAAGATAAAAAATACAGACAGTGATTTTGCAGTTAAATTTAGGATATTTCCTTACTTGCATTGAGTTGACTAAGAGTGAGTATGATTTCAGTGAAAGTTCTTAACTTTAAATTGTTCATTTTGAAGCATATAGAACAGCTTCTCTTTTTGAATAGTAGTGCACACTCTGAAATGAGTTTGAGATACTAAAAATATTACTGGAAAGAGTTCACTCTTTTAAGACATAACCAATTGTTAGAACCCTTTTGATAATGTTTTCAATAAAGTATTTAAATGAATCAGAGAGAGTGGCAGATATCTCATGTTGAATGTGGAGATTTTGTTTGGGTTTTTTTCAAACATTAAATTCCTGTGGAAAAAAAGGATCTGACAAAGAAACAGTGAAAATGAAAACCAACAGGAACATAAAAAGAACATTTTGAAAAATCGTCAACCATCTTCATTCACAAAAGGTGAATTCCTGAGCCAGAGAGATTTGATACTCCTCATTTCTGGGAGAAGGAATGTGGAAAGGAAAGACAGGTCTGTAGTCTGTTCTGCCTTTCCAGATGCTTGTTGCCTCCCTACTCCACTATGGTGACTGAGCTGTTCAGATGAGAACCCTTAACCTGTATTCCTCAAAAAGTGAATTGGACTGTCTTGATTGATTTAAATAATACTGTCACTGTAAGTAGGGTTCGTTTTCACTAAAACAGGTGGGGGCATAAAGAAGCAGCCCTAGTTAACAGATTTGATATGACCAGCAATGAGGCAATGACAAGTTGCTGAGGATAGAAGCCTTTTCAACCTGCGGAGCTGTGGAGGGAGGAGGATCTGTGTACACGATTTGCTTGGTCCACATTGAAAGTCAGATGATTGAGAAAGGACATGAGATGAGCTGTACTAGACCCAAAAGCTCATCTAGCCCCATCCTTGTCTCATGTGTCATCAGAAGTTGAAGAATGTAGCTATTCCCCTCTGAAATACTATTCTGAACACACAGACAGACTGTTCTAGCCTTGCTAAGCCGGAATAGAGGTTTTCCTCCTTGGTAGACCTTCACAATTTTTTCCTCAAGAATCCAGTCACAGAATTTGTTTAAACATTTGCATCCACCGTGGCATCCTTTTTCAAGGTGTTCCACGGCTTGACTGTACTGGTTTGAGTTGTGGGAGTGTGGGATCTGTTCATGTTATTTGATGCTTCTGAGCTCTTTCATAGGAAGGAGCAGTGAATGGATCCCCTGTTACTGTTGCCGTGCCATTTCCGATTTGATAGGTGTCCATCATAACCTCCCTGTGGCACGTCTTCCATACTGGACCGTGCCAGCACATTTGATTGTTTCCTGTCCAGCTGTCATTCTGCAGCTTGTCACTCTTCTCCATGCCTTTTGTATTTGTATATCCATTTGAGAAGTGGGATCAGAACCAGGTATAAGGGCTCTGTGGATTTATGCACTGGTGGAATCAAGCTCTCTTCTTTCACAGTGATTGCTAACATTTAATCTGCTGTTTTCTTCTGTCAACTGTTCTTTGAGCTGAGGCTTTCATTAGCTGTTATATTATCTGTATTACTTATCTGGCTATTTTGTTACCTACACTCTGCTATCCAGATCTTCCTCTTGGCGCAGTTATGAGCTTGGAGATCATAAATCTAAACGTAAAGTCAGAATTGTTGATTCCATATGTTTCCCTTTACATTTGCTTACATTAAATTTCACTGATCAACTTGTCACCCAGCAATTCACCTCATAATATCCTTTTGCATTTCTTCATAGGCAGCCCATGTCTTTGCTACCTTTAGTCCAGTTAGCTCCAGCCTCTGGATGAAGTATCTTAATCTCCAGCCTTACTTCTGGAGTCCCTTTAAGAGCAGACTTCCTAAAAGCTCCTGCTGGATGATGCTAACTGATGCTGAAAGCGTAAGTTCGAGGCAGCAGGGTGAAAAGAAGGTGTTGGAGTCAGGTTCCTGAAGGTGGAAAGCTGACGTACTTATGTGTTGTGTAGCTTTAGTAAGTGATAGAAGAAGTTAAAACAGAGCTCTTGAATGACTGTGCAGGGTTCTGAAGAATATTTTTCCCCAGTTGGGCCCCTCACCATATGTATTATTACTGTAACTGTATTGTACTATATAAATGAGTGATTTTGTGATTAATCCACTCTACCATGACTATGTGACCAATCCCCATTACTAGTTCGTTCTCAAACCTTTACAATGGCAATGTACGAAGCTCTGTATTGCAGAGCATTGCCTGCTCTTTAGGCAATAAGACCTGATTGGGTGTATGTTATCGGCCACTGGAGCCTGCCTTCGTGTGTCCATCCAGCTCAAGTCTGGAGAGAGCAGTCTGGGTCTGCCCGCCCAGAAGAATGGGCTTCCAGGGTGGCCATAAAGTCCCAAAATTGTTTTCCTGGGGTGAGAATGAAAATTCACTTTGTTTTGCTTTACTCCAACTGTTTCTAGATAAAGGAAAATAATAAAGGGTGGGAAGAGACATTCAAGTGACAGTCATTTCTCATCCAGGTTCTGACTAATGGTGCAGCTATTCAGACTGGTGATGCTGTGGTGTGTTCTGCCATTGATACAGGTGGTGCTGTGAAATTCTTTACTCTTTTGATTTTGAGTCAGTTCCCTATCATATTGGCTTATCTGGCAAGTGAGTCGTCTTGAGCTTTTCTTTCATGACAGAAGAACTGTGGGAGAATAAGCAATGGATGGAAGTGGTGTTTTTAAATGATCACCAAACTAACATTAAAGCTGCTGTTGCCTGTTACCTACCTGATGTTCCAGTGCCTTCAGAGGCACAGTGGCATTGGACTGTACAGACAGGATCTTCCAGAGGAAGTGGCATCTTGGGGCTTAGGCTTCACTATGGATGATTTGAGGAATCTTGCCCTGAGGGGGTAAGAAGCAGGTACCTACATTGTGACTGAGAGAAAATCCATTCCGTTGGTTTGGCAATTCAACAGTGATTTCACACTGGGGAGGAAGAAGTAGGTCCTGTTTACTATTCCCAGTTTATTATTTTTAAAAGAAAATGAAAGATCAAAACAATCCAGCTGCCAATGAAATAAAATATAAGTAGTAATTTGTCTGACAGAGTTCTGAATCTGTTCCCCCAGACATTTTATTTTGTCAATGATTTAGCCCTGACAAACTTTTATTTCCCATGTAGCTTTTCCAAGGGCTGGACTTTATTTCCTCATTTAGCCTCTTTTTCTTAAAAGAGATATTGGAAACATAAATGCATTTGATACATTGTTTGTAACAAACTGGGAAAGGTCCAAAATGTCCAACTGCCAGGAAAAGTTTGCTGGAAGGGCAATTAGCCACGATGCCACATGCATAATCCCAAGGGAAGGGAAGTGGGAAAGGTTTGGAGCACAGTGACTAGCCAGAGAAAGACACAGAGGTGGTCTGGGCAGTGTAACAGAGCATCCTTCGCAGGAATTGTAACTTAAGTCACTTTTCTGCTTGAATTCTTTGTTCAAAATTGCACAATGCAATGAGATAGAATCGTGCCCTCTGTATCATAGAGTCCCTGACTCTGCTGCCCAATTGAGGAAGAAAAATCTCGTCAGAGGGAGAACCTCCATCCTGTCCTGTGTTACAGGGAACAACTTTTCTGAAGTTCTCCGAAAAACTCTGCTTAAGCAGTTGCTTGGTTTATGGTTTCAGTATATATATGGAGGCCCAAATCCTCCTACAGAGATTCTCTACAGATGCATATCCTGAAATTCTCATGAGTCCCTGAGGGCTGGACAAATCCTGTCTTAGATCAGAAGAATTCTTAATGTTCTTTTTTGGTTTTTTCCCTTTTCTTTGCCTCTGGAAGAATGGAATCATAATCACTGCTGTGATGACTTCACACTTCTACAGCCAGTGATGCAACATTGTAAACTTGGCTTTCAGAGCAATTGTTTTGTTCCTCTAAATTTTGTTTATTACTGACATATGGATATGAAAGGGTATAATTTGGTAGCTAGATGTAATCAGTACTTTGTATATAAAATGCATCAAAACCAGACATCAATAGCAGTCCATCTTAGTGTGTCTGCATTCCAGATCATTGTGTAGTGTAAGTTCCTTTCATTTCTCCTGGAGCCCAGCTGGTCTTGCTTAATTTCACACTATTTTATATTCTGTTTATTACTGAGGCCAACAAGTATTTTATTTTAGCTGTTTGTACATGTTAAACAAACATGGGATCCGGGTGGAATGTCTCTGGCAGAAACATGCTAATTCCTCATACCCTCAGAGTCCATTCCACACTTGAAGGAGTGGACTCAGCCAATTAAATTAGGCACCCAAACAGGAAAACCACAGACACACGATTACACTTTCAGCCAAAGCTAAATGGTGCAGAATGAAAGTCGTGTTGTTGTTTGGCTTTTTCACAGTGAGGCCTGTGCGAACACAGACAGCTGGCAATGTCTCTGTCAGAGCCTGCCCGTGGGACACAGGAGAAAGGGAATTCCTGCTTCATGGAGCTGGCAGAATTGCTTTAGCTCTCCTTCATGAAAAGATCATCATAGGTATGCAGCAACAGAACAACACCACATTTCAGTTTCCAGATAGTGTCTTAGGTGTCCAGAGACTAGAAAAGTCCTAAAGGATTTTAGGCTTCATTTTTCCACAGATTTCTGCCCTGGTTGAGGTCACCAGGCCCTGAGCACTATTCAAAAAATTCATAAATCGCACAGAGCTGCTGATAAGATGGACTGTCAGGAGAGATGGTGAGTCCTTGCCCTGCTGTGCTGGCTGTCTGATGGCCTGGTGGTTAGGAAACATGCACAGGAGATACTAATTTGGGCATTTGTAGGAACATTTCAAATCCAGTCTTGTTCGATTTAAAAAGAAAGGGCACTGCTGTAAAACTCCATTTACAATAAAAGAGTCGGCCTGCTGTTTTCGTTGAAATACTGTGGTGCAGCTCCAGCATAGCCAGAGACACCTTTTTTTGGTCTATTCAGGTGCCTGAGCATCTTTCATTCAGGGAGGTAGAGATTTAGATCCAACCTGTGTTCGTGCATCTTCGCGGCTAGTTCTGGTGACTCCTTCTGAGAGCCCCGTGCCAAGCCATTACTGCCAGCACTTCCTAAAGCACTCATTCTTTGGTTAGAAAACTTAGGCATTAACACAAGTTTTGTTGTGTGCCACTTCAGTGGCTGGGTATCCAAAAGTCAGGCGTACCAATGCACAACTCACAGTATTTCATTTACATCCTTAGCTGCTAGGGTGGGAGGTACCTTAGGAATCCTTAAGGGCAGTAGAAATCTGAATATAGGCTGCTAGGCCAGTACTTTAGGGAGTGACAGTGAATGATCATTGTGAGTGTGGTCTGTCATGATGAAACACAGCTGTGCTACTTTATTTCTTGTTAATAGAGACTGAGCTATATATTGTGTTCTTATGCTGCCATTGCCAGACTATAGCTGGAGAGTGCTTGGGACTATGAACTAGTGCTCAGTAAACTGATGGGTTTCAGACTGTGTCCTTTGTGGAGTGTGTTAGACTGTGAGCTGTGATGACTGTGTGTTTTTTTGTGGTTTTTTTTTTTACTACTGGGAAAGCAGTTTGGTCCTTTGCTACCTTAAAGACACAGCTTCACTCCATGGGATGCTGCAGTGATTTAGGCTGGCTGCAGGAACCAAGCTAGCAGTACCCTCATTTAACTGGGAAAGAGCTGGTTGCTGTCTTCTTTTAAAATTCTTCAGATGTGAAAATTATTTTCCAACCCTTTGGTCCAGAATAGACCAGGCTTCTTGCTTTAGCCCATGCATCTAATAGTGGCTATTTTATTTTCAAAAGAACTGAGCCGAGTTGCATGCAAACATTTTCTTGCACGACAGATCTTTTTTCTGATGGCTTGATGGTATTGTAGATATGGATTACTAGTTCAGTATTGTGCCCTCAGTAAAAAGTGCTTGGGCATTGTATTTATAGAGTAAAGTAACTCAAGAGTGATCAGAGGTGTGCAACTCCTGTTTTCTCTGTGAACTGAAATTTTGTTAGTCTTTTCTCATGCTAGTGGGTGGAAAAGGCCAAGGGATGGTTGTTTGCCTCATGCGGGCAGGATACAGCTGGGAGGAAGCTTGAAACTCCATCACAGAGTCTGCAAACAATCTAGTCACATCAAATAGATGCCCACTGTTTGCCAAAAATCAGTGAAATAGGGAGATAATGAGGATAATGAAATAAAGAAAAAGAGAACACTGTTGTTCTTTAATGCTGTGACCTTTTGTGAGATGTGTCGTTTACACGGGTGTTTGTGTGTGTTGGCCCATGCTGATTTTACAGTACTTAGTTGTGTGATGGCTGCTCACCAGAGCTGCGGAAGCACCCTGTGGCTGGCCTCACTCTAGGCTGGATAAGCTGTTGCAGTAATGCTGTAGTTAATGGTTTCTGGAAAAGCTGATATCTATCTGCATTTGAACGAACACATTTTGGGCTAAATATTGAGAAATCACAGGTATGTTATGCAAATCCTGGGTGTGCCAGCCAAGCCTGTGAAAAAAGCTCATTAGGATTAATCTCTAGCAGGGTGACTAATGCAGAGGGAATGAGGTACTTTCCTCCCTGAGTCAGCAGAGATTTGACATAGCTTTCAAAGGGGCTTCACTGGAATGCAGTCGGTTGCTTTGTGCAAAAGGTATGCTAGTTTATTTAATTTGGAACTGCTCGCTTTAGACCAGAGAATACTATACTAAATTAAGAGAGACACATAGCCAGATACTCTACAAATAGATTTAAACCAAAATAACTCACTCCGTTTGGAAGAAATGAAGTACATAATTATCCAATGTACATTAAAAGCACTAAAGACAGCAGCATATGAAAGCTGTCTTACCTCCTGCTCTGCTCTTTGAGCTTTGCCAGATTTTTATGTTTGAGGAACCATATTTACCAGTGAAGTTTTCATTGCATCCTATCTCTGTTTAGTTTTCACAGTGACTTCCACATGTAATACCAGGAAAATTAGTTGGAGCTCAAGATTACAAAATGTGGTATTTTAGGAAGGAGTAGCTAAAGAAGACTCATTAGCAGTTCTCCAAAGCCTTTCTTAGTTGGAATCTTACTAGTAACATTTGTATAAGACAATGGGATTTTTTTCCTTGCAAGTGCTGTAGTCAGCTATTAGCAGTCGAATTCTTTTGAGTGGTGTGTAATTGTTAGCCCCATAAAAAGAAAAATAAATTGCTCGTTTTATCGATAAGGTGATACAGAGCCAAATACCAACACAAAGAAAATTTCAGTATGATTTTAAATGTTTGCTCATGTTTCATTCCCAAGCAACATGCTGATATTTGCAGTTCCAGATTGAGAACTTTGTATTTTGTCTCTGCATTTTCTTAATTTTTGTCAGTAATACATGTTTCATTCTGGATAACTTATCAGACACGGTGAGGATATTTGGAGATCCTTTCTAAAACTCCTAATCGTTTTTCAAAGAAAGTTAACGGAAAGGGTAGATTTTCTTGATAATCCTTTCAAAATTAAAATATAACACAAAAACACTATGTTTAGGTGACATTAAGGGTCTCACTTAAACCGTCTAAAGCTGGGAAATTCAAAGTGAAAAACTAACACTCTGTTGTAAACTGCCCTCATGTATTGCAGCTGACAGTGCGGAAGCAGAGGTTCAGAGAGCAGTTCAGATAATAATCTTAGGAGTCTGGATATTGCCTGACCGCCAGCAGTTGGGCGAGCAGGATAGATGTCTTTAAGGATCATTCTTTCTCATGAAAGATACGGCATTTCCTTTTCATGGTCATACCGAACATGATTTTTCTCTGGCCAGTTTATGCTTCATTCCCTGGTTAACAGCAAGGGCTGACTAGCACACAAGCAGTTTCCAACAAATGGAGATCTGAAATTTTAATCTGAAGCCTGGAGGATCCTAATCCCAGCCTTGTTTTCTCTCCAATCTCCACTTAAAAGAGACCCCAACTAGCCAGAAGTATCAGAAGAATCCGGATTCCCCCCTCTTTTCATTTGAGGTCCAGTTTGACCTTTTTTCCACTGCAGACAGTTCAGTGTGCTGTGTTTACACACTTCATTAGCTTCATATTGCCAGTATATCAGATAAGCATTTAGTTAGGCACAGCAGGACTTCTTAGGGAGAATCTATTGTAGAGCTCCCATGATTCATGGAATTTATACATCATGCCAGAAGTTTGTTTAAAATTTTCCGAATATTCTGACATCTCTAAGGAAGGGAAGGTGTTACATGTCTTAGCGCTATTTCTTGAAGCTGAATGGCAGATTTTTATGTAGAACAGGGAAGTTAGTATTCTTGGTGCTTCTTTTCCAGATAAACTAAAAATACAGTTAATTTGAGGCAGGAAAAGCCTTTGCCTTTCAGCCACGAACATTAAGGTTAGCCCATATTTTACAGAACTCTTGCAAGTAGAGCCTGCAATCTTTGATTAATGTCAGAATCTCCTTTCAGTTTTTCTCTGAACACATTACTTTAAAATTTGCATAATTGTTTAAAGTTGCACATTTTGCTGATACTGCCTGTACTAAATGATACAAGAAAACACAGCATTACATTACGTTACTGACAGGATCAAAACAGAAAGTGACACTTTTATGCAGTTGTGTATTTTGTGAATCAGGGCAGTAATTGGAACATATTAACAATTTCCTTGACTCCCCCTTATCCTGCTCCACCCCTGCTCCCCCTGCAACCATCCATATAAACTCTAAGGATATTTAACACATTTTAAGCTGTCCAGCTCTATGTAGCTCCTTGTAAAGTAATTTGGAATGATGATTCTTACTTGGTGAGACGTGCTCAGACATAAACTCACACATACGCATAGCAGCACAGAAAGCATGAACCTGTTAAGGATTTCACCTTTTAAGAAATGACAGAATAATTACAGGACAACATGTCCTTCATGAGTAAAAACAACTAAGCTAAAGTGCTTTCAAGGCTGGCATGGCCTACTTCTCTTCTAGCAAGCTGCATAAATCATAAATTGCTAAGGGATTGATTCATACACTGAGTGATAACTGGAGTCTGTATAATGGTGTATACAAATGTGTGGATAACACAGACGAAGGCTGAACTGAATTCAGTTCTTCCTTACGGCTTGGCAACCAAACGGAGTTGATAGAGCCCAAACCCTGACTTCGTATACAGATACAGAAAATGTAGAGGATGAACCATGTGCTTCCTTAATGAAGGGTAAATAAGATATTCCATTTTCAGGCCTCTTCAGAAGGGGATTGTGATAGTTGGTTAAGTTGGCCTAAGGCGAAACTTAGTGTGTTAGAAGTTCTCGGTCCTGGAATTAATGTTCCTGGATTTAAAAAAGAAGAAAGAGAAAAAGGGGTCTGTCATCTAATTTTACCTGTCTGTGGGTGAATAGACATAAAAATTTTGACGTTTGCAGCATTTAAAAGAAAACATGCCTTAGTAAAAAATAAAAACAACCCCAAACCAGAAATGTCATCTGGCTTTTCGAGTTTTCTCTTAACTATCACTGTGTCTTCCTGGTGAACAAGTTGTTAAACTTGCTTGTATGTTTTTATGACCTGAAATCTTTCATATGCCGCAGATAATCTGTATTAGTGGGATGATGTTTCTTTGTCTGAACTTTTTAACGGGACAGATTGCACCTACGCTCTAGTATTACCAAAGGCCAGGTGAATCCTGGAGAGCTGTGAGCAAGGGTAACCTAACCTCTGAAGGTTATCTAGAGATGTAAGCTACATGAAAATTATACTTACTGGAAATACCTACTCTCTACAGGCAGGGGTGCTTCTTTTTCTTGTGCATAACTTTAGGGCCACAGTTTCAAAGGTACACTTAATAGACTTCTCTTTATGTACAGAAAACCTTTGCCCTTTAATACACAATGGCACATTGGTTGGTCTAAATAGCTAACATTTGCATGCATAGGCAGTAGATTCTGTCATTTATGCTTGTAGATAATAGAATTTACATGCACAAAACTCATTTGGACTTGGCCTCAGAACAGATTGGGAGGACAGGTATTTAAGGTTTGAGGGACAGATGCACAGTAGGGGACTGCTGGGGTAAATGACGGTTGAGTCTGGAATATTGAAATGGGGATGCTAAGGAAAGAGTGAAGACAGTGCTCATCTGTGTTTGAGTTGTGCTGAAAGCAAAAGGAGTTTATACAAAGAGCAAGGCAAGACTGATATCAAAGGTCACCTTTCATTGTGAAGAGAACTTGAAACATGAAATTTTCTTTTCTGAAATATGTTTTTGCCCTATGGTCTCTGTCCAGTGATGGCCTTTAATCCATCTTTCGTGAAATTTCAGCCAGGGCCTAGTACTTCATGTCACTGATACCAAGTAATTTAACAGGGACTGTAGATATGTGGGGGTCAATCCTTCAGCTCAGGTGAGATTTTTAGGCTCGCTGAAGTAAATGCAGCAATGTTAGTTTTGTGCCAGCTGATAAAATGTGCTTGGATAGTTAGATTCTTTCAAAATTGCTATAATTGTAGACTATCCCTCTATTTGATTTTGGTCGGCCAAGAATAACATTCTAGTTCTGAATTTCGGGGACATCATTTACAATATAAGAGGAAGTTGATGTCCACATCTAAATGTTTACATTTGAAATCCCAACGAAACAAAGCTTGGCACCCACTTCAGGGCCATAACACATAGGATGGTATCATCTGAAACCAGACTGTGAAAAGCCTGTAACAGTTTTATATCACAGTGGTCACTCAACCTAGCCCAGACTCACTCTTTGCTTAAATATGATCTCACTGAAATAAATAATGAGTCACACTGAAGTCAATAGTATTGTTCTTGTGGCTCTGTTTTGGTGCACTGACTGTGTAATATCGAGGCCTCTGCAGCAATGCACTTAAACACAAGTGGGTGAAATATGGGGAGAGCAGAAGTCTTAATTTCAAATTTCTTGGGTTTGTCAGATGATGTTATATAGTATCAGATTGTTCTGTGAAAGCTGAGGCCACAGGAGTCCCATTACACCTTTGGGGCAAGATCCTCGGATGATGTAAATTGTTGTAGTGCCGCTACACTAAGTGGAACTGTGTTGATTTCAGTGGCTCAGGATTTAGCCCGGTAGGTCTGAGATAGCTATAAAACCTCACTGCGCACTTTGAAAGTTGTACCCCATAAATGCTTCCACAGTGCAGTTTTTTATAGTGTCTATAGGAAACCCACTTTGTCTCCGTGGCTTAAAAACACTAACTAACCAAGGTCGACTTTCTGTCGTTCTCACACCATAACTGTTAATACTAATAAGTGGGGGTTTAAGTGTACTGTCTCTTAGCGTGTTTGATCTTCTTTTTTTATTTTTAGTTTGTCACTCTGAACTATTTGTATCTTGGACCATTTCTATAAGTACACAAACATGAAGAGAATATCGCTAGCAAGGACTGTCTTGGTGCCCTGTGTACTAGAGTATCCTCCTTCTGACAGTGCACGTGTTTACTTGCACAAAAGTACCAGGTATATATGTACACATGCACACACAATTAGTCTGCCCTAAGTGTCCTCAAGCACTCACATTCCTTTTTCACTTGGTAATTAATGAAATACCATTTTTGCAAGAAAGTGTTATGTCTCATCATGTTATCTGTGCCAGTGTCTAGCCTGAACTCTATTGCATTCATTGACTGTGCCACTGCTTTGGCATTAAGAGCTGAGGTAGTTTTCCAGACAGTCATTTGAAAGTGTTTTGCAACAATTACCTTATAAGTAGATTTGTTTCTGCAGAGCGAAGGAGATCGTACTAAGTGAGCTATAGAAGCAGGCATTCGTGCTTTTCTGTTAGTATACAGCAGCTTGTATTTTTGTAAACACAAAGATAATATAAGAGAATCCATTTTTTCAGTTACACAAACAGTTCAAAAGAGATTTGTAGTGAAATGGCTTCTAGCAGTCTTGAATTTTTCATGGTTATTTTGGATGGGGGGGGGGGAGCGAGGGGAAGCCCCAGCTTCATTCCCCTGTTAATCTTTTTCCCTTGAGAGGCTTCAGGCTCTGGTTCTGATTTCAGTGTGTATTAGGCTGTGAGTAGGTTTGAACTTGAGTGTCTTCAGAAAAACCAAGGAGAACAATAGCGGCTTCACACTGTGTCGTGCTTCAGCTCCAGTGAGTAATGCTAAATTGCTTGCATTGTCACAACCACATGCTTCCCTTGATGATCCTAATGGGTCCCTGCAGATCCAGTGGGGATCACAACACTGGCTGCATGCATTTTTTAAGATTGTTTCAAGATATCATGGAACACATCCAGAACCCAGAGTGATGTTTTCTTTGGGGCCCCAGACCATGGAATGTTTAATTACTGATGCCATTACTAAAAATAGCCATAGGAAAAACACAGTTTAATCTTTTAGAGAAATGTTTGGGGAATGGGGGTTAGGGCAACTTGTTTTAGAGCATTATTTCCCTAAAGGATAGAATTTATATAATTATAGTAAAATTATGAGAAAGGATTGTCTGCCTTTGTGTTCTTTTGTATTCAGACAGTGGGCACATTGTACCCTTGTTAAGTGGACATTGCTGTTTCTAACTTGTATATTTTTCTTAGCCCTTTCATTTCATATGCTAATCTTTACCTACCTTGTAAAATTTTGATGGGGTGTTTGATGCCAGTTTCAGAGGTGATGTGTAGTTTGGATTTCCTTGCATTTGCTCAGACATAATGAACCCAAATTACGGCTAGTGGGATTTGTAAGCATACTGCGAACTGGGAAAGAATCTAAGCCACTAAGTGTAAGGCAGTCGGGAAGGTATCACACCTTGAATGCAGTGAATGCTGAGGGCGCACTCTACTCTAACTTTGATGACTCCTAGACTCTGCTGAACTTTTGAGTTAATTAGAGTCACAATGACCAGTGGATTTTTATTCCTCTTTTCTCTTGAAGCTCAAATATTTGTCTTGGGACACCTTTTCATATTGACTTGCCTGTCCGCACTTTAAATTGCACAGCTAGTAGCAATAATTAGGTTTTTACATTACTGAAAATGGATCTGTGTGCCAGAAGACTCGAGAATGTCAGACCAATGAATTTTCAAAATGAGCCAACAGCCTAAGAAATGGAAGTAGCCCTAGTGACCCAGTAACATGTATCCACATCTCTAAAAGTTTCTTGAGAACCTGGAAAATTCAAGCTGCAACTGAAAAGCACTGTGTATCCCCAGGCAGCCTTAATTTGCATGATCAGCACTTACTCAGCAGAGTACCATGGGTATGTGAGACCTTGGTGTATTAAATGGGTCACATTTAACTGTCCTTGAACAATTTCTCCTATGTATTAAACATAAACAAGCTTTTTGTCATATTCAGCATCACCGTTTCTCTTTTCTCCACACTTTCTTTGATACAGGGTAATTTTTCTATAGGAAATTTTAGAGACACACAGTGAATATGTTATGCCACTGTCCTCCCATGGTCTTGCTTAAGAATTCTGCACTTCTTTCATTTTGTATTTCCTCTTATTTTTTTTTCCCTGAGAGTTGGATAATTCCATCTGAGCAAAAATGTAAATTAAAGTTGGTTTTTATAGCTCAGAATTGTTGGACAAATTGCACAGTCTCTCTTAGTTTTCTAAATAGCCTTTAGATACAGACTGTTCTTCTCTTGTCATGTAATGCACTGTCATAAAAATCCAGTGTGCATGGGTCAAGGTGTCTGTTGGTAACTGGAAAGAAGATGCAAGAAACTACTGGATTTCACAAGCTGCAGAAGGAAACTGGTAGCAGAGTTCAAACGTAAATAAAGATGGCAGGAAAATGTTCTTTTCTCTTTCACGATAAAACCCAAATAAGTCCTTCTTTAACACCCTTTGGTGTTTTCCTGTGATTTGTTAAATAAAAGGCTGCTTCTTTATGTTACAGGAGATACCTTTCTGCCCATTAAATAATTTTTTAATGGTATCCAGTAAACCTTTCTCAAAGGCAGTGAGTGGTTTTACACCCTGAACAGTTTTGAAAAGAACTCCATGAAGTCACTGTCTGCTGTGCCAAAATGTAAAGCTTGCATTCAGTGAAGATAAAGAAGAGAGCGGGGGAAAAAACCCTTTTAAGTTACATTACACAAAGAAAGCTTTAAAAAGCACTGGTTTTAAGCATGCTACTAGCTTTGATGTAATTAGCTTGATGTTAAAACTATCGTACACTAATGTCTGAATGAAAGGTACTGTAATTAAATTATACATTCTGCTTGCCGTGCATTTCTGTTTCACAGATTTCTAAGTTTACAGTCCTGCATATGCAAAAAGTCTCTCTTTAGATCACCCATTTTTCAAATCTCATATATTGTGCAAGCCGGATGTCAAAATCGAGCATTTCTTCATGTGAAATATGGGGTGGCATGTCAGCAAAAGAATCAGGTTTGTTCAGGATTGTTTTAAATTTGGCCCACTCAGTGTGAAAATCTAAACGCATTAAAAGATTCAACCCTAGGGGAAATGAGCACTCCCAATACATACAGGACCTAAAGAGCCCTGAAGATAAAAACTTGAAATTCAGTGTCTAAGTTTTAAATAACTTCTTTTAGAAAAATCTTCGTTCTTTCCATTCTTTTTATTTTTTTTTTGAGGAAGGCTTTACCACTCTTCACATTCTTCAATAGAGGGTTCATAGGACACTTTTACTGACAAATTGCCTTTAAGGACTCTTTTGAATATTACCTTCACAGTGTTCTTAAATTTGACTGTCTTAAAATAGTCAAGTAAGGTGGATAACTCCCTTCAATGTGTTTTCAATTGCAGATCATGGCATTTTCATCCAACAATTTTGAAGAGATAACTTTTAATTACAGTAATAAGAACCACATGGGCAATGATTGATGCAAACCTGATGTGTTCTCTTACTTTATTAATCTTTTTAATTAGAGACAAAAGAAAGCTTTATCTTTTGAGAAGAAGAGATGAGTTGTGATGTTCTGTTGCACTTTTCTAACTTAAAATAATTTGATTGCTTACCAGAAGTTTTTTTGCCTGGATGCGAAAGGCAAGAGGAATTTGCACATTTTCTCTTCCAGTTTGCTTACCTTCAGCACTGTGTGGTGCCCCATATGGCACCATACTGTTGAGCTTATGGAACTCTTCTGTTAGTTTTACTTCAGTTCTACAAACTTCTTATAAGCAGAGTTTACAAGCTCAATTAGAGAGCAAGATAATGAGAGACAGTTAAACACCGCCATACGTCAGAGCGGTTGATTGCCAAAGGGTAGGTTGTATGAGATGTTGAGAAAGACCTGTGAGGTGTGTTGTTCTTTAACTCTCCTTAGCTTTAGGGCCTGAGACATCTTAGCATCTTTTAGGTCCACTGTGGCTGTGGTTTGAAGCAGTTGTAGTTTAGAATGGTGTGAAAGACACACAAACAGGATGGCGTTGATTCAGGCGCTAATGCAGGTTTTTGAAAGAGGCACTGTGATTATTTTACCTGAACTGGTTTAAAGGATTCACTTGCCTTGAGTATACAGAAGGTTAGATTCGGTTCCCTCTCTGGCTTGAGATACTTTGCAAACTTACAGGTAGGGTTTAGGTTGCACATTTGCCTGGAGTTTTTTGCCATAGAAGTACTCCGAGAAAGATTAATGGCTGTGGTGGAAAATAGCACAGGGGCTTTTCCTACTTACTGTTGTTCAAATTCTTTCATAGTATGTAATGCCAATAGTGTACCAAGAGAGTTACTAACGAGTAAAGGCAAGGGCTCTGCTCTAGCAGGTTCATATTCTACCTAAAAATATGACATGTCAGAGCTTTATCGACAGGCATGAAGACAATGAAATTTCTGGACAGGGAGAGAACAGAAAACTTGCACACGTATGATGTCAAAGGCGAAGCCAGTCTGTGATACCTGTATTTTGTGGTTCAGATAAGAAACCTGTAAATTAACCTATATCAGCACAGGAATTGGTGACACTTCACAAAATGTTCTGCAAACTAACAAGCACATGCTTTTGGAGACCTGAAGTTCTGTAAGCTTTCTGCACTGCTTTAGCAATAGCATATAAATACCACAGATTCCAGCCAGTGCTGTGGCTTGGTAGTCTGTGCTCACATTTTAGAATGGTGGCTTTGGGCCTGATCCAAACGCCTTTGAAGTCAGTGGAAGACTTTCAACTTCAGTGAGTGAACTGCGGAGGTGTTTTGAGGTGCTTTCTTGTGCCAGCCAATTTAGAAATGTCAGTGGGAACAGAGAAGGGGAGAAGTTCAGTTTCCTGTAACAACTCAAGGAAGGTAAAAGGAATTCTTTTTAAAATTTTTCTTTTTTTTAAGAAACATTTGCCAAAATATGTTCATGCCTGTCACCACGTAAGAAAGCGGACTGGGTTTGGAATAGGGGATGGTAATGGAGAAAGAATGGCAGCTTGTTGAGTGGCCTCACTTTGTGAATCTTTATTTGTGTGGTAGAAGTGGGTGCACAGCTCACCATTTATATAAATGTTAAGCTAGATATGGTCTGTTTTAAAGCCATTCCAGACAACTTTTAAGTAGACCTAGTAGCACTCAGTGCCATTCAGACTGTGACCTTGTCTGCAAATTAGTTCCCGGTGATTGCTTAAGTGGTGATACTTGCACCACAGAACTGGAAAAGTTAGGCCTAAAAAAAAATTATTAGGCTTGCATTACACATACTGACAAAATAGTTGTTTTAGTGAAGCCCATTCATCCATCCTGGGTCTGGAGACACAGTAACTCTCTAGAATACCACTCTAATGCAGCAAGAGTGGTGGAAGGGAGTTGAAGTGCTCCGAAAGCCTACATTTGTTTCAATCTGTCACACTCAGCATGAGGATGTATGGCGAAAGCATGGAGGAAATATTGCATTTTGGGATTCCTAGAAGGGTGCCCTGGCATATATTCCTACACACATTTGTCATATCTAAATTATTGAGCAATTGAATTTAGTAATAATGACCATGAATTAACCATCTGTCAAAGATAAGGAATGTCTACTTTAACCCTCAGGCTGCCACACATGCCTTTATATGGTGCCCACAGCATTCCTTTGGTCGCCAAAGTGGAAGTGTGGCAGCAGACCAAAAGTGAACATGGTGGGGGGTGGGAATACATTCCCTTCCGCTTTCTGAGAAATAATTATCATTTTGCTCATTTGTTTCAGCCAAACTTTAGCAATATCGGAATTGTTTCTGCAGATTGTTTTGATTTTGAAAAAGAATGACTGCTTCATGCTGCAAATACATTTCCGCTTTAAAGACTTGGGATCTTTTTAAATTATCTTTAATGTTGTCTGAGAAGAGATGTACATTGCATGGAAGACTTAAAACTGAAAACTATTGGATTTTCTACTTAAATTGCCTTCCATACTCCACTTCATCTTCTAAATGAGGCAATGTATATCTTTAAAAACGTTGTACTACTGTATCTTCAGAGTTCAGAGTAGTTCAGAGGCCATTTGCCAAACTTGCTTCCTTGCTGTGTACTTCACCCATAAAAAAAAAAGATCGAATACTCAACATCCAGACCAAAGCTTATAAAGAAATAAATATAACAACTAATTTAGAAAGTTAGCAGGCTAACTGGTGGACATTTGTGTGGTATGATTACTTTGGTTTGTTTTTTCCTCCTTGGATTGAACTTGTTTCTGAGATCTGTTCTTCCACAGATGACTAGTCTCTTTTAGTTTTTCTAAAAGTACTAGTTAAAAATTCCAGTGACAGTCCCATTTATTCCATTTTGAGAACTGACTGGATCATATTATGTGAATGTAACTACTAGGTCTATTTTAAAAATTATACGTAATGATTTGAGGCAAGATTTTCAACAAAACTTATCCATTTGTTTGCTGAGACTTTATTAGACAGGCTTCATGAAGGCTTTCAGTAGTTTGGGAAATGGATGCCTGTAGAACGTTGGAAAATGCAACTTGTCCTTGGATAGCTTAGTTTGAGGGTGGGGTTTTGGTTGGTGGTTTTTGTTTGTTTGTTTTTTCTTTTAAAAATGCTGCTTTCTCTGCCCCCTTTCTCCTTTTCAGTCTTTTCTGATGATTTTAAGTTCTCCTAACGGGTCCACTTTGACCTCATAACTTGTAGAAACATCCATACAGAAAACATCAAGATGCTTAATGACTTTCATGATTTCTTTGGGAGAGGAAGAGGGAGCAGGAGAAACAAAGGCCATTGATTGTACAGTAAACTCATTGGTATGACTGAAGTGATCAGTCTTCTCGCCTGTCTCTCATGGTAGCTGTTGCCTTGCTACTTGGGAGTTAACAGCTGATGGTACTGAGGAGAAAGGTTCCTCGTCCCTTGCCATGGGCTGTGAAAAGCTGAACAGCTAAATGGCTGCTGGTATTTTTACCAGCTTGAAGAATTTTTGTAGATCTCCAGCTCCATGTGTCATCTTGGTAACAATCACCTCCGATCTGTTTGGAGCAGTTTCATGTCCCTTCTGCACAGTCTGGACTGATGATCTAAGCCCAAGCAGCTAGCAATAACTTGCAGTACTTTCTTGTCCCATAATGAGAGATTGTAATGTGCTGTCATCTGCATTTTGCAGAGTCTTCTCAGTGGCTGTCTAGAACTACCCTCAGGTTGAATGGTTTCTCCATTTCCCCTTTGTAAGGCTGCATTTCTTGTGGTATCTGAAAAAAATTCTGAAATGGAAAGAAATGCCGGCAACACAAAAAGAAATTGAACTTTTCAGTATCAGCTGAAGTGATCATATAGTATGAGGTATGTTTTCAAAAGATTTCTCTTATTTGTTTCATGAAGAGTCACATTGCATGGGTGGTTAATTTGAGCCACACTGTGTCTTATATTTCAACAATAATTTGTGCTAATATGCAAGTATGTACCTTTTTCCTGCAAGATATTGTACAACCCTGTCCTTTAAACAGTCTTTATCTTGCAGTTTTAGCTTCCCCCCACCCGCTTTGAAATGTAGGTGGTCACCCAAAGTAAACAGAATTCCTTCTACTCCCTCCACATCTGCTATGTGTTATCTGGCATTCACCTCTGACCCTGATATTCATCATAAGAATAAGAATTGCATCCTATTCAGCTGCTTGTGTGCACTTTAACTCCAGTGATCACTGGTTGTTGAAATAGTATGTGCTGGGAGCAGAAATTGCTGAGACATCATCGGGGTTCAAACTGGACTCTTCTCTTTCTTGTGCACTTCTGGATAATTAAACAGAAGTCTAGAGATAAGCGGGTCAGCACAGTATACTGGGGGACAAAGCTTGGTATAATTTAAGATTGTACTGGCTAGTGAATGCAACAAAACAAGTTCAATGCTAACTCTTAACGAGAAGGACTTTTGAGTTCTGTTTGCGAGCTGCTGTATCAAATGACATTATGCATCTGCATAGAGGGACAGTATCCTCTATGGAAGCAGTAAGTTTAAAAGTATGTTTGTGATGCAAACAACAGTTAGTGATCCTCTTCCTTTCATTTAAAAACCACCACCCTCCCTGACCTTGTGGTATCATTCAGGGAACAAAGTAATTTTTGTAGTAACCGTTTTAAAATCTGATCTTATATGTGAAGATCTATACATTAGGATGAATACAGATCTGGTCTCTGCGACCCCACTAAATGGAACCTATCTGAAATTTTCCTTTTTTCACAAGGATGAATAGAACTACTCTTTGGACACTGTGGAGGAAGAAATAAAACTGCCATTTTGCTTGCCAAGGGTGAATCGATTAAAACTTTGGGAAATTTACCAGTTCTTTGTTTACTATAGACTTTCTGCTGCTTGCTCTCTTCTTTCATGGCAGAGGTGTGAAGGAGAAACCCTCTGCTTGCCCCTGATCTTCACACTCATATCTTCAATTGAATTATGATCATAGTCATGCAGCAATGGGAGCTAAATGTGAATTTGGCCTGTGGGATAAACTGCAAAAATCTTAAGGGCCTTTAGCTGCCAAGTTTATCTCCTCCTCTCCACCTACCCACCCCATCCCCAGTCCTTTCGATTTTCAGAGAAAAGATTTGGGAACCAATGGTGTTATGAGACCAGTGTGGTTTATCAACTGCCACTCCTGCCCTTTGCTGCTACGAGCCTCAACACTGCTTACAGATAAACCAAACCGAGGCCTTCTTGTACCCACACTTTGAGGTGATCTCTGTCAGTCCAGCAAAAGGTGGTCTTGCATGTGCACTTCTAGTCAGGAGGCTGTCATGTGGATTACAAGCATCTAGTAGTGCTCAGTGATACACTGCAATTATCAGGATGTGAATAGGTTTATTTTTTTCCTTTTAAATTGTTTATACTTCTTCACTTGCCAAGTTTGTTTCCTTGAGCATGTCTGTTTTTATATTTAGAAAAATTAACAAGGGATGAAATAGGTGCTGAGGATGTTAATTATGTAATTATATGAGCAAAAACATACCGTGTAATGGGCAGAGAAGAAAAATGACAAAGACTTTACATGAGGAAATTAAATCCCATGTTAGGTTTTTGATTAAGGTTCTGATTTTTACTGTGTTGCCAGTGGTCACTGGTGACCTCAAGTGTAAAGGTGAAGAGTTTTATTTCTTGTTTGCATTTATTTAAGTATGCACATGTGCATCTGCTATATAGTCACATTGGTTGGGGGGGTTTTATCAGCAGATTAAAACATGGGAGGCAGGATTCTCATCCAGGAAGTCATCTGTTTGAAAAAGACTGTAAAATGAAATGAAAAGGATCGTATGAACCTTAGTGGTATCTAAGTGGTTTCAGTTTGCGCATTGTTAAAAATCATGCAGTGTCCTTTGGTGCCCTTTTCATCTTGTTTGTTTTAATAAAGAAGACCAGTTCGTGTGAAAGGTTGTTCTCTATTGGAATTGACTTCTGATCACCCTATCGCTTCACAATTCTTTATACATCAGGAGCACTTGAAAGTATATGCACATGTTTGTGGGGATTTTTCTTTTCCTCCGGAGAGATCCAATTATTTATGCTAGAATTATTCTTATTGTGAGTTATTTTTATAATTGAATCAAAACTGTGTAGGCTGATACAGCCCCAAGTTACTGTTGTGATCTGAAAAATCCTCAAAATGGCTGAATAGAATAACTTTGTCACTTGTTTGTCATACCAGTTATGACAATGGGTCATTCCATGGATGTCTAAAATGATCTTTAGCCACATTTTATGAAGCCAGAACTGTAATCCAATAACAATTTTCTGGCTACATGCTTCTCAGTTGCCACTGGGGACTATCTGCATCACTGTTGATGCTCTCAAAATGAGTTTAAGTTAAAAGGACACAAATTTCATATTTCTTTCCTTATTTTCTTGAGAGTAATCTAAGAAAATAATATTTTAAATAATTGCATTCTGGTTCCTGAGGGATATCAGCATAATTGCATTGAGGATACCTTTATTTTTTTATGCATTTATTTATTAACAAAGAACTACATTCCATCTGTAAACCAAATGATTGGTCCACTGGCACAAAACAATAAAGTAATGAAACCTCTGGTTCATTAAATTGGAATATAGGGATTGAATTACTAATTTATGTTGGTTTGAATTTCATGTTATAAATTATAGGATTCTAAGATGTAAGGGAAAAATATTTCCCATGATGTAGGCTACCTATAGTTCCAGCCAGGAAAATTTATATAAGACTCATTGAAGGTGAAGAAAGGAGAGGTACTGAAAACTAAGACTGGCATGGTTNAAAAAACCCCCACAACAAACCAAGAAAACACAAACTCTTATTTAAACTGAGAATATTCTGTAGGGGTCACTTTTAAGTATGGATAGTGGGAAATGCTTCTGAAGCTCTGCAACATGAAGGTCAGGTAGCAAAAGATATGAACAATGAGAAACAGAGATGCTTCATAAACCTTTAGTGGTTTAATTTCATTTCTGTACTGTCTCTCCTGCAATCCATTCTAGTGTTTTATTCACTGTAATCTTGAATTCAAAACTTTCTTACGAATTTCGGTCTGCTATTAAGTTCACTCTATTCTGATCCTTTTAGTTTGATTTCTGTGTTTAACAGTCTCTGGAGCTGCTTGTAGAAGCAAATATAAAACCCATAGAAGACTATATGTTCTCTTCAGTGTTATTGTGTTGACTGGATTCCTACTGGGACCTAGCCCTCTGATATCACAGTTGAAGTATGAACGGGCTCCTATTTCAGCCCATAAGACCACAGACAAGTCACTTTCTGTGAACAGCGTGTGCCTCAGTGTTACACTTCTTCAAAAGTTGTGTTCGTTTCCTTCTTGAGTAACACAAAGTGTTTCACAAAGGCTGCCCTCAGATTTCTTGTGGAAATATTAGCTAAGCTTTCCCTTTCTTACAAAGAATGGGTAATCTAAGCCACCTGTATGGCAATCTGTCACGAGTATTTAGGAACTGAAAATTGATTTAATGAATTTGAGATGATGTGATGTTTCCAGAGTTTCTGCAGTGGAGCCACGTTTACTATGAACTTAAACTGCCTCCCTCCTTCTCTGCTCTGTGGGCTTTTGTTTGGAAACCAGATAGACACAGCAGGGTGTTTGTCTCTATTCTGTACCATATCTCCCTTTTTACTGGGTTTTAAGGAAGCCACTACAGTAAGTCGTTTAATACATCTATGAAATAGCACGTGACATGCTTGTTTCACAGTCTTTTCCAGGTGAAGATGCCGTTACGATGGGGCGGTTTGCCTGCTAGCAGTCTAGGCAACTTACCAGTTATTTGATTAGTCTTTAACATACTCTGAACCATCATTAAGTTTGATAAACAAACCAAAAGATCGGGGTTCTTCCAGGTTAAAATTTGCACTTGCATCATGGTAGAGGAGATTTCAGGCTCTTCTGACCACAAGGAGAGGCCTGGTCCACTCCACCTTGGAGTCAGGTGAAGGCCACAAGCCCTCAGGCAAGTCTGCAAGAATTGAGGCTCTCAGGCCAAAGCAAGGCCAGCTTGGATCACGTTCCTCAGGGTGGGTCCTGTCAAGTTTTGAACATCTCCAGTGGCAGGGATTGCACAATCTCTCTGCCCTACGTGTTAGTGTTTTGCTGTCCTAATGATGTTTTTTCCCCCTTTAAAAATATTTAATTGCAATATTCCTTGTTGCAACTTTGTGTCCATTATATCCCATCCTGTCACTGGTGCACCTCTTTAGAGGAGATTGGCACGCTCCCTCTCTCTCTCTCTCTCTCTCTCTTTCTCTCTCTCTCCCTCCCCCTCTCCCCCTCTCTCCTACTTCAAGACTGTGTTTGAGACCAGCTAAAGTTGCTCTTGTTTTGCTGAACCTTCTCTGTCTTGCAGAGCTTCAGAATTTTCAAGAAATAGTGTTCTGCCTTTTGTAGTTGGACCTTTATTGAACCTCATTTAAACTTGATTGATAAACAAACTCTTATGTAAGAATCAGGTTTTCTGTTTCAAGGTCTGAAATGTGGGCACATTTGGCGTCTGTAGAGTGTATAATTTGGATTTGATAACCATATTGTTGAAAGCTGGTTTATGAAGGACAGGCCTTTGCAGGTCATACTTTTGCTACAAAAACTCGTGTCACTTTGAGTGTGTTATCTCACTGAAACTATGTGTATTTCCCTTGAGGCAATGGCTGAACACCATGAACCTTGATTGTTTCCAAAGGCTCAGGGAGGCCCAGGGATCCTGAGCTCTCGTTTATGCTGATTGTCCATAACGTACTTGAAGCTTATCTTTCTATACTTCATTGACTCACAGTATATAAGCATTTGCATAATATGAAAACTCTAAGTGGAAGAAAGGTGCCAATTATCAAATATGAAATAGATTTCAGGATGCTCAGGCGTTCACTTTTCATTACAGATCTCTCCTTGCTGTTCTTGAATCCTGCCAGGAGGATGATACTAGAAGGTTTTATGGGTATTTGGCTGGAAAATATATGATATAAATAAGTTTAATTGCTAACTATCTGTTTTGTTTGTGTGGGTTTTTTTCTAGTGTTCTTGAACAGGAGATAATCTGACACAAAGCATATTTACAGCACAGGTAAGTGTCACAACTGATTATAAGCAATTTTTGGACAGTATTTATTGATGTGAAATTGGCGGTCTGCAGGTCAGGAAAGCATGGTGTAGACAGTGCTCTGGAAGTACTAAGAAAATGAGAAATACAGATTTGGAGAATACAGCACATAGCTGTAAGTCATTCTAATGTTGACAGACCACTTCCAAGGCATAAAAGTGTATTAAAAATGAGTCCTTTTTCCATATCAGCTCTCTCTTGAATCTCTTCATTGAAACACAAGCACGCAGGTCTGTAAGTCATTCTCACATGCCAGATGGAGTTCAAGCTGTTGTTTCCTCAGCTACAGTTTTGTGTGTGAATTCCCTTCTCTCTTCTGTGGACATGTACACCCCTACAATCTCCAGTCAGCTGTCCCCTGCCATAGAGGAGTGTAAAAGATGTTTTTCTTCCTTTGCCTTTCGAACAAATAAAGGGGTGGATTTATTCTGTTATTTTAAAGGGGTTGTTACTCTAATTTGGGAGTAATGAGACAAATTGCTTGAAAAGTAAAGAGGTTGCGTTTCTCTTCATTGTGTAATAGAAGCTATTTTTCTGAAGGATGTCACTGAACTGTATACTTCAGAGGTGGCTCCGTGAAGAAATAAGTATCTGATCGTATGTTTGAGTTTATATGAGACAACAAAAGTGAGCTGATAGACAAGTATGGCCTGAGATATTTTCATCTCATTGATTCTTGACAGCAGCATATTATCAGATTAGGAGTATTTTCGTATCAGAGTAAATTACCGAAAATTCATACTGGACTCTGTGCTCCAAGGAGCTTTTCCTAACATTGGTCAGATGCAGCCCACCTGAGAGGACACTGTTGCTAGCAGGTCATAATTATTTATATTAATCCTCTTATAAGTGTCACATTCAAACCACAGCTTCCATTATCTTTTCCCTTTCCTCACATCATCCTTCTTGTCCAACCTATATCTGACTCTCTCCATTGCTCCTTTGAAGTGGATTTGCTCTTTTCGGCTCCAGCACAGGCCTTTCTGCATATGCAGCTCCCAGCTGCGTTCCGCAGGCCTATGTTCCAGATGCCTGTGAGGACCAAACAAAGCATTACTGTCTATACCACAAAGTATATGAGAATACATCTGGAAAAGGGAAATATCAGCTGCCTGATAACAAGGAGCCCACTGTGGGTGAAGAACTATTGTAAGGAATTGTGGCAAGAGGAGAAAGAATCTGTCCATTTTAAGTTGCCTTTTTTGTTTGTTTGTTGGTCTGTGGTTTTTTACTTTGCCCTGACAAAGCAGGAGTTTTAAGCCTACTACTGGGGCATCAGTTATTTCTTGTCTGAGGTGTCATATTTAATATTGTACTGTAGTATTGCGGACAGGTTGTGAGGGGGTTCAGTGCTGTGAATTCAGTTTTGTAGCCGGGTAAGTGAGCTCTCTTCTATCCCACATATTTTGCTTAGAGTTTTGTTCTCCACCAGTGATCTGTTGGTGACAGGATGGAGTTCAGTTTTGACAGAAGAAGTTCAGGATGGGAGACTCTTTGTCAGTTGGGAGATCTGTGGGCATTTGCTGTCCCTGAAACTGCCTCTGTGCTCTCTACTCTGCCTCTGGGCTGCACATACAGTGTGAGTCCCCCAAATCTGGGGGAGGTGGGATGTTGGTCTCCTAAACGCTGTCACAGGCTGTGTGCCAGCTATGTCTGATCTGTTAGGCTTCACACTTCCGTTGATTCAGACAAGGTCCTCTTTTGATCCTTACATTGCTTTGCACGACAGGTTTCAGGGCATCGGAATTGTTACTCAGATGACTGGATTTGGTGTCAAAATACAGATGAAGCACTTCAAGTAAGACAGCTAGGGACAAAAAGTGAAAGTATGGAGAGGACATTGCAAACATGACTTTAAAATTAGGGGGAAATTGCTTTCTAGGCTGAGTAGCCAGCACTAGGGTAGGAAGGAGATTTAAGAAGTTGGACTTGATGTGCACATAAGAACAGTTCTTAAAAACTTCAAAGAACAAGTAGTTTGTGCCATAGCACACCTAGACTAGATTGTTTCAGCACACCTAAAAAAGGTTGCCTCCTCTTTCATATTGGGAGTAATATCATAATATTCAGGATTTTTTTTTACTCCGGGAATCGTAAACATAAAGCACTGTTCTGCACACTTGATTTTTATAAAGTCTGGATTTAGAAGGGATGTAGGGCACTGGATGTCCTTTTTTCTATGTTGTTATTGGGGGAGCTGCAGTTCTACTTTTAGCTCCAGTCCCTTATAAACCATACTAGCGTAATGTTGTCCAGCCAAAAACCAGCCATTGTATTTGTACTTTTTAAGCAAATTGAACAAGTGGCAGTAAAGCAGACAATAGCAGTTTTCTCTCACTCACATTTTTAGAAATGCATTTGATGGCCTGAGTGTTATAGTCAAGAACGACAGCCCTGTGGTTCTATCATTTCTGTTAAATGGCACTGCTTTAGACAAACTGGCAGTAGGCTTTTTACTCCTCGCCAAGCAGTTTAATTCAGATAACTCCTCAGCCATCAAAGGCTCCTTCTTTGGTTGCACCGCAATCATTGTGACAGTTCCAGGTAAGAGTATTTGGCAGGGATAGCTCAAGGGTTCATTCTTTTCAGAATGTTTACTTTACCTGACGTATCTTTCCTGGGTGCCACAGTGATTAGTCATCTGTATATTATTTAAGGGAAGCTAAGGAATAATATTCTTCCCTAGAAACACCTAGGGGGGGTGTATGATAAAAATAAATAAATAATAAAGACCTCTCAGCACTGAAGAAGATGTGCTAGGAGAGAATCAAAATAAGTTGCAGAGCGAGCAAAACACTGTGTAGAACAGTGTGAGCATGTGTATTCTAGGCAGGGCAGAGAATATTGACTGTCATCAAGATTGCCTGAAAATTCTCATAAATTACTGCAAACAGGATTTTTAAAATTAATTTCTTCACAAACTTTAACTGTTTGGGTTGATAACTTCCACGTTGGGTTTCCTCCTAGGGCAAAGCATTTGGAAAGACTATGATCAAAATGGTTTGGTTGTTTTTGGAAAGAAAGTGAATAGGTATTGTTCTGTGTAAAATTTTGAGCACTTTTTCTCCTCTGAATTGCATCTTTCTTTTGCTATTTCAGTATACCATCAAAATCTGTTGTCAAAGTGTAATCTTTCCTTTAAGGTCTGGTTCCTGTTGAGAAAGATGCTATTGTTGCCTTATTTCATGAGCTGAAATGGTTGAGGTCGTACAGTGACTCTAAATATTCCTAGTGATGCTATTGAGTCACAGGCTTATCAGTAGGATTCCATGCTATGGTATTTGTGGAGAGCTGGATAGATCTGAATTTTTAGAAACATGGTAATTTACAAATAAAAGCTGAGATTATGACTTGAGAATTTAAAATCAGGATGAAATCTGCTGGATAATGCAAGTACAGCAGTCACTCATGGAGCAGTTCAAATATTTTGTTCAAGTGTATCAAATCCAAGATTTTAATTTTTTCTCTTCATTTAAGTGTCTGCCTTCAGGCCCTTTTTATTGCATGCTTTTCAGAACTTGCTCCAGAGACAGAACTATTAATTTCCTCCTAGGTTTCTGCATAGCACTCAACACTACAGTGCTTCAAAAACCATTAATGAAGTTATTTTCACAACACGCCGTGAAATGAGGAGGAATTATTGTCCTCATTTGACAGATGGAGACTGGGGCAGAGTAAATCAAGGCACCTACTTGAAAGTACCTACTAATTCGGGCATCCAGTTTGAGACATCCTGCTTCTATCTTTTTCGTGATATTTAACATTGGGTAGCAAGCTGGAAGCACAGCTCCCTTGAATTTCAGCTGCATTCATGAGTGACCAGCACTTCGAGCGAGGCAGATCCCAGTTTCAAGTCGGGCATGGAGCACATGAGGAACATACAGCTGACAGACGACCTTGAGTGAGAAGCTTGCCTTTAGGAAACTTGTCCTGCATCTCATAGACTGTCTTATGAAAAAAGCGGGTGCAGACTCCAAACTCTTTGAGGCGACTTTTTAACAACTTGGAGTAGGAAATTGCTTCCCCCCCCCACCCCCCCCATTCCTCACTCATTACGTAACTCTGAACGTCACCAATGCACGGGGCAGCCCATCTCATCCTTGGGCAGCAGCCTTCTGCCCTGCATTGATTCATCCCACAGACAAGTCCATGCCACGCATTGTGTAAAATAGTGACCTTGTGGAAAACTCCGTTTGCAATTGAGTAAATGTACTGGTTTGAGATGGGGTAGAGTTAATTTTCTTCACAGTAGCTAGTGTGGGACTAGTTGTATGATGTGTTGAACTAAATGCCAAACTCTTGTCCTGTCTTTGATCATAAACACTAAAGTTTGAGATGTATCACCAGAGAGAACTACAGGGTACTAATGAGATAAGGAGTGTACTGGTGTAAATGGCTCTGTGTATGTTTCTGTAGGCAGATGCAGTATGAGCAGGGATGATTGCTGCTTAACTGTACCGATTTCCTCCCATTCCTCATCTCTTACCCCTCAGTGTTACACCTAAATCTCCAACTTTGTAGGGTAGGGACTACTATGCTTTGCTTGTGTAGAACTTAGTATAGTGTAGTCTTGATCAAGGAACTTCAGTTGTTGTGCTAGAGTCTCTCTGCTTTTGTGTTATTCACGTTATCACTGGAAAAACAATGAGTCTCAACTAGGGAATTGAAGTATTTGCTATACGGACTGTCCTCTGTGGACCTCTGAGGTGGTGATCACTGACAGTTTGCCGTGTGCATTACCCACCTAGAACGTTGTAGGGAGAATTGCAATTTGTTCACTAGCTTTTGTTTCTCTTAAGTGAATTTAATGTGTTCTATACTTTTCCATTTAATAAAGTACTAGTAGTTTATTAAAAGAGAGCATTAAATTGACCTGTATACCTTTATCACAGGGCTGTTGTGAAGATTAATAATTAGATAATGTTTATAAAGCACTTTTTATAAGTGAGAAGTGCTACAGAGTGCTAAGTATTATTATTGCAGCATGATAGAGATCACAAAACACAAGTGAATTAGCTCTACGTTTAATCCTTATAAGGCAAAGCATACCAGGGGCAAAATAACATTGCAGTTATTTTTCTTACATCCAGCACTTCATTAACTACCACATAGGGTTATATAACTCTGTGAGAGTCTAACTTAGAAAAGTTTATAATCATAGCAGGAAAAGTTCTCACGGGTTTTGCAGGCACGACTTGTATGTACAGCCTTTAAGGTCACACAGAGTTCCTCCAGCTATGCTGCATTAGTGCCTCCAGTTGCACGTAGGGACATCCCTGCCCAATTTGGCACTCTCCACGTTAACCCCTGTCACACAATGCCTCTGTCTAGGTTGGATAATACATGGCACTAAATACAGGTCTTCACTACATGTAAAGTGGCATAATGCCATTAAATGAATACAGACACCTGTATCTTCTCAGGATTTTACTATGCTTTCTCTCACCAGCTCTTTTCCACAGTCTCAGTCACTCCTTAATCTCTGCTTTTACTCTGAATTTTTACTGAAGATGTGTGAAAGACACCCCAGCAAATCCATCACTTTTTTCTGGCTCCAGTCAAGTCTTTAATGTCTTTGAGAAAATCAGTCAGCATTTTCTTTTCTCTTTAATTCTCACTTACTGCTTATCTTGCTGCAGGTGGCCTACTACTACTGCTGCAGTCAATACTTTTCCTGAGGATGCCATAAACACGGAATATTTTCTCAAGTCAAATTCTAGTGCTGCCTGTTTTCTGCCTCATCCTCTATAGGACAGTCTTGAGCCAAAACCTTGAGAAGCAGCATTTATTACTTGGTATAGGTACCTGCTGAGAAGAGGAATGTGAAATAGACTCCCTAAAGAAGTGGTGTGCCAAAACTATGGAAGATAGTCCATTAAGAAAAATCATGTGCCTCTTTCAATTGGATTTGACTTCTCCTAGGCTGCCTTTCTTTTTTGTTTTTTTTTTCTTTTGGCTTTTTTTTTTGGGGGGGTG
>VZTA01021304.1:147516-180499 GCA_013398855.1 Mohoua ochrocephala | reverse complement strand
TGGTATGTGTTATTTCTTGTTTGGTTTTTCCCTCCCCCTTCTTCCTATAGGAACTGTCAGTAGACGGCCTCTTAAATCGTGGCTGCTGGTGTGTGGACTGACTCCCTCCTAACTTTACACTAGCCACCCTAGTCTGACTAAAGCATTCCTCCATCTTATCCTTTTTAAAAAGGGAAACAAGTAAACGTACACCAATGTACCGTGTTCCTCTGTACAGTTCACAACCAATCTACTGAGGTGAGTTTAATGCATTTCTTTGCTTCTGAAATGTGCAAAATGTTTATTAAAATGTCGGATCTTATATGAGAAGTGCTGAAGAGAAACCTGTTTCCTTGAGCACCAGGTACATGAGCTTCAGAGGAACAGTTTCTGGATACCTCAGAGAGGTGTTTGTCAGTATCTAATTGCAGCTCATTGAGTAAAACTGCAAAGCATCTGTGCCGACAGAAACCTGCAGTCACAAGAGCTCACAACTCACAGCATCATGGATACCGGTCCACATAATTTAGACACTCATAGCCTGCTTCAGGGAGTCTCCAGAAAGTTCCATTGGGGTCGCTTATAAGAACTCCCATCTGCCTTCATGTCCAGACACTGACTGTGGCACATACAGAGGCTATGTGGGCTAGAACAGATGGAGGCTGGTGAGAACCACAGCCCTGTGACCTGCCCAGGTCCACAAGCACATTCATACGTGCAAGGTAGGTAGCTGAGGGTGCCCTGGAGGACTTGACCACAAAGTAAACGTGTTGGCCCTCCTGTGGGAAGCGAGGCAAGCAGAGGTCAACTTAATGATGAGCACAGCCCAGTGTCTCTTGTACATACTGGTACTGTAACTTTGAGATGTGAGGGGTGCTAGAATGAAAACATAGATGAACAGGCAAAAGACTTGATGTAGGGACCTACCAATACGTTTCTGTACCTGTGAGTTTGTGTAGTGATAGCATTTCTGTGTGGGTAACACAATGAAGAGAGGGAACTCTAACTCTGTAAAGGAAAGGGAAGCTCTACCTTGCCTAAATTGGAACCAGCCGACTCCAAAACCCAACAGGGTGGGGAGTGGATTATTTATAGTCAAACCAGCAAGGGGAAGATAATTTATAGCCAAACCTGGAAGCAAGGCGACAGGTGGTGAGGAGCACTTGGGTCAGACGAAGACATCTGCTGGGAATGTCAGCAATACAAAGGTAACTCTGTATCCAGTAGTAAATGATAGAACAGAAATTACAGCTGACCTGGAGGAAGAAAGGTTGCAGAGGCATATTTGAGGGAAGTTAACAACATGTCAGACAAAGGAATTAACTAAAAGTAGGCATGCTGCCAAAAATAAAACCTATGTACCAATGGGGGCCCTAAAGTGAAAAGCAGGTGAACTAAGTGCCTGGGGATGAAAGAGGACTGACCTTCACCACATAAATGTGACTCAAACAGTTGATACTAATGCAATATGGTAGTACATGATTATTAGCTGGACAAAATAGATCAGATCTGGGAGTATTTCGGTCTAGGGCTATAAATGCCATAGAACAGACCAGCCATGAGGATGGGGTATAGATTTCTGTGGTCCAGCCAGCTACTCTTTCTCAATGCAAAGGTACACAGTAACTTGGCTGGGAACTGCTGCTCTTCTAGTGCAGTGTTTTTAAATATTTTAGGAATATCTAAAGTTTGTGTAAGTTTTTTGGTGTGGAGTTATTTTTAAATTAGAAGAAAACTCGCAAAAAAAAGGTAGCCTTTATACTAGTTGTTGCCTGCTCAATGAAATGGTGTTGAAGACCTGATTCTTGTTCTCACTAATGTTGCTTGCTGTTACTCTGGCTTTATATAACACAGACAGAAATACCTAAGAGACCAACTGTTTGAGTGTAAAGAAGGGGTGGTATAAATGACAATTGTTCCCTGCCCGTGCAGTTGTGAGGAGTATTAATGAGGTAGCATTTACCCATTTATAAAATGGCTTTGTGTGTCAACAGGCCAAAGTTCAAAGAAGCAGTTTCTTGACAATTCACAAGATTAGGCCAAAGATCAGCTGCTTCTTCAGACAGGCACAAATGGAGAGCTCTCAGTCATACATTAATTGCCTCAAGGTATCAATCTATACTTAGTAATAGCCACAGTATAATTAGGTTTCATGTCTTTGTGAGAGAGAGTACAATAAACTTTGTGATTCAACACTGGGAATCTACTGCTGGACTGTTTAAACAGTCTAAAATGTGCTTTTGGGGCATTTGCGGCGTCTAAAGCAAATTCAACAGGCTAGAAAAATCTCTTACGCTATCTTGTGTTCCTGTTATTTTCTATTTTAAAAAGAAATCATGAAAAAATATAAAGTTAAGACAGAAGAAATCTAGATGTAGTCAAAGAAAGACTACCGTAGGAGAGACTTGGGTTTTTAATTCAAAGTGGAGGAAGTCGCAAAATGAGGAAGTCTAAAATGGAGAGGAATTTTTGGGAGAGGAGAGGGAACAACTTGAAAAGCAAGAAATAGAGAACTGGTCAAATGAAATTTCATGCAACTTTTAATTAGCATATAGAACTCATTGGCATAAAATATCATGGGAGCGGAGAACTTAAGAGGGTTGAAAAAGATCAGGCATTCGTATGGATAATGAGAGAATCTAAATTACATTGATTAGACTAAAAACATTAATAAAGATGTAAAACTTTATGCTTGTGGGCAGGAGCCAAACACATATGGATGGGGTTCCAGGGAAACTTCTTGCTTGAGGTGATTATTCCATAATATTCCCCTTGGATTTTTTTTTTCTTTCCTTTATAGCAATACGTGCTGATGCAATTGAGGATCTGCTGAGAAACTCTGTGCTTCTTTGCATTTATGCTTGTGTAGGAGGGGAGAAAAGGGTGGCACAAGAATATGCTCCTATTCAGTGCTTCTCAGAAGGAAATAACCTTTAGACAGTTGTAGAGAACACAGGCAAATTAACCTTGCTGTAACTGTCATTAGGGCTGGCTCCTCAGTTGTGTGGAAGAAAGACCTGGTCAAATTTTCCTTAGCTCTCAGGCCTTCCATCTGCCTGTTCTGAGCAATGCAGAGTATAGATGACTTTCTGCAAACCCATTGTGGTTTTGCCCCCATCTTCTCCTTCAAAGTAAGTTTATCATTTCAAGTATATACAGAGATAATTCCTGCTAAAAAGTGATGGTTCCTCCTACATAATCTGCCTCATACCAGCACTCTGCAGGTCACAGGATGCGAGCGGTCTGTCAGTGGCAGTGCATGTTAGGTCTGTGGCCTGGGGACCTCAGTGCAGCCCCTAGTCTGCCGGGTGAGCCAGCACAGCAGATGTGCTTTCCACCCTACCCTCCATCAAACTGGGACTGCGTCTACCCACACGGTGGTTTGCTTTCCTGACCTCTGTTCTGCATGGTGAGATAGGAAACTCAGGGAATTACTGAGAGAATCTTACCAGTTAAAAATGGCAGTTGGTTGGTGCTAATGTTTTAGTCATTTCCAAAGGTAATGCATTTAATCTTGCCTTTCACTGTTGCTTGACCCTATGGCTGCTGCAGCCACTTCCAGGCACTGAATTAATCTGAACGGAAATATGAGTGAAAAAGCACAGTAGCCACACTGTATTTATTATGAATTTGAGAAGGAAGAAGAAATTGCTTCAGCACTGCCTCCTTTTCATACTTCATATCTCTAAAAGTAGCCAGTTAATTACATTCCATGGTTATTGCTATTGTAATATGTGCTTATTTGAAGTGCAAAGATAATCATCGATTGCATACTCTTGACTACACTATTAATGGTTTGAATACCCACATTGTGTTTACATTTTACTTTATAACTAACACTTAGCCATTGTGGTTTTAACATGTAGTAATTCAGTGAATACTGTCTCCATGTAATGCCCTTGCCATTTCATTCTGCGGTATTAAGTGTTGTTTTTCTAGGAAGGTCTTGAAATGTGGGGCATTATGTATGAGTTATGCTAATTTGTTAGGGCAATGAATACATTAATTTCATTAGTAAATGGCCTCAAAGCAATAATTACCAGTGTAGGTGTGTCAGAAACGATCATGTTCAGTTTTGCCAGTTAATTATTAAGATTTTGTTCTAAGGGACCCAGATTTGACATCCAGCTTCAATTTAGCCATAATAAAAGTCTGAAGTATATCGGGCTGAAGAAATCTAGCCAAGAACTTGTTTTGCTCTTAGAAATTCCTACATTTTGTCTAATTGTTGCTGCCAATAAGATGCCAAAATAATTAGTGTCAGTGATATGAGGTTTATACTATACCTCCCAAAAAGGCACATCATAATGAAAATAGCAATTGTGCTTTCTCATTCCTCTCATCTCGCCTTATGTTACAGAATGCTGAATTATTCAATGGCAGTATTACTTCCTAGTGCAGTATTAAATTTGAAATGGCTGCAGTTTATCGTTAAAGCTGAAGGGTGGTTTTTAATGGAGTTTACTTCTAATGGCCTAATTAGGTTTCTAAGTTATATCTGTGCACTTCTTGAACTTTACATGGCTAACTCCTGTAAAAGAGACAAATGGAGGCCCCCGTTCACCTGGATTACTTTCCTTAGATGTTACCCTATTTTTAATTACAGTCACCTGTTGGGAACACCTAATAAACTACTGTTCAGTAATAATGTGCTTTTAGGCACCTTAGTACGGTATTTTTTCCAAAGGAAACTTGACATTGAAGAAGGCCGATGGCATTCTGGCTTGTATCAGGAATAGTGTGGCCAGCAGGACCAGGGCAGTGATCGTCCCCCTGTGCTCGGCACTGGTGAGGTCCCACCTCGGGTGCCGTGTCCAATTCTGGGCCCCTTGCTACAAGAAAGGCATTGAGGGGCTGGAGTGAGTCCAGAGAAGGACAGTGGAGCTGGGGAAGGGTCTGGAGCACGAGTTCTGTGAGGAGCGGCTGGGGGAGCTCAGCCAGGGGAAAAGGAGGTTCAGGGGGAACTTGCCAGTCTCTACAACTGCCTGAAAGGAGGGTGTAGCCTGGTGGGGGTCAGCCTCTTCTCCCAGGTAGCAAGTGGTAAGACAAGAGGAAACGGCCTCAAGCTGTGCCGGGGAAGGTTCGGTTTGGACATCAGGAGGAATTTCTTCGTGGAAAGGATTGTTGAACATTGGAATGGACTGCCCAGGGAGGTGGTGGCATCACCATCCCTGGAGGTGTTCAAGAAATGACTGGGCATGGTGCTTACTGCCATGGTCTAGTTGGCAGGGTTGGTGACCAGTCAGCGTTTGGACTTGAAAAGGCTCAGAGGCCTTTTCCAACCTAAATGATTCTTTGGTTCTGTGAAAAATTGTGTACATGAGCTGAGATCCATTTATCCCCTATTAAAATGATAGCAAATAAGAATCTCCAATGTTTCATTTTTGTGGTCTGCTTTGTAAAATAGAACCACAGAAAGAGGGACGGAGACCCTCTGTTCTCATCACTGAAGCTACTTATAGCTTCTTTCAAAACATATTTTATATATTAAATTGCAAGGCTGAACTTTCCAGATTGCTACAGAATAATGCTGGAAAAAATAGGACTAATAATTGTTGACTTTTTAGATATATCAGCAAACACATTGCATTACTCAGCTGTCTCGTAGGAAAATGCACCATATAGGGAGGCAAAGGACATTTAGGACTCCCTATATTTCCCATCAGTGGACCTGAAGAACAGGTACTCACAGCGACTATTTCAGCTCTGAAATATGTTTTACGTTGAGTGCAGGACTCTAGCCAAGCTCTTCAGATTTAGAGCGTAGGCCATCATTAGTCCAGTCCAGTAAGTACGCGCTCTGCAGAGTTTGCTTGCTGACCTTATTTCATAATCCCAAGCAGAGTCAGTGAATATGACATTTTGATTCCTAGATTTACAGATACAAAGAGTAGGTGTCTAATTGTGGCTTTCTTTTTTTGCATGATTGGTAACTTTCCATTAGTTAAGGTGATACTCGGTTTGCCTTGGGAGAGACACGAACAAATACAACTGATCTCACAGTGAGTTTTGGTGTCGGTCTGAGCAGCCTGGTTACTTTACCTCCTTTCTGGTCAAGCTCCTGAGAAGCCTAGGAAGCCATGCAAGGAAAAATAAGTATTGTGCTACTACTGCAGTTCTTGTAGGCCAGCATATCTGTTTCTCTTGTTGGATGGCTTTTATTCTGGACTGCTTCTTTGCTGCTCCAGTATTTGTTTCGGGACTCAGAAGCCAAGAGAATGAGTTCCTTTCTGTCTCAGATTGTGTCCTTCTCCCAAGATACTGGGAGGAAAATGACTCTTCCTTGCTTATTGGGCAATTAAGTGAAACATATTGACAGTATTCCAGCAAATCTAGAGTAGCACAAATCTATCAGAGTAACTTAGGAATACTGTTCACCTCAGAGATTCTCAAATGTGTAGACAAAATCCCTTCTTAAATTTTATTCCCAAAAAGTAAATCCCCTGGGAAATCAAGTTTTGTAAAAAGCTGTCAGTAGCAAAGAATGTTTTTTCTTCCCCCATGATCCAACATCCTCGTCTTTTATGGAATAGGTTGCCTACCTACATATTCTTATTTTTCATGCTTAGTATTGAATTTAAACATTCAGTGATTGATTTAGTATTTATTGCATAGTTTAATAAAAGTTTAGTGATGTAAGGGAGCTGGTTACAAAGATACGCCCCACTAGAAACTCATTTACTTACAAAATCAAATGCTAAGTAAAATAAACAGCTTGGCTTTCTACTGACATTTTATAGCCACCTTAAGGGAAAGGTGGGGACGGGGGTTGTGTTGCCATGTGGGTTTAATTCATGAACTTCCACTCAGAGTGCTCAGAGGCAATACAGTAGTTGAGCCAACTTTCTCTGTTAAATTACAAAAAGAGAGATTTTTTTTTTTTTTTACCAAATACAAGGGATCAACTGCAGCTGCAAAAAGGAAATTTAGAATTATCATCATACCAGTATCAGAAGGTCCTTTATATTTATAGCTTCATAAAAGTTCACAGCTAGAGTATTTTCTGCCAACTTATAAAAGAACTAATGAAAATTTCTGCAGATCTTTTTTTTTGTGGACAGTGATTTCTTAATCCCCTAAATCCTGATGAATTCTTATATTCAAAACATTTGTAAAAATGGATGAAAAAGGACTTTATGATTCTTTAATAAGGTAGGTAACATTTAAACTCACTAAGGGACAAACTGTGCTACAGTCTTGGGTAATATCACCATACTCCAGGTGTATCCATTAACACCAAGAAGACTGTTTGTGACAGTATTACTCAAAGCAAAAAAAAAAGTGATAACATTATGTTGCTTTTCTGAAGGCAAATGGCTCTATTGTTTGGATAAACTTTAAAATTTTATTTATAATCATAAAAATCATTATTGTTTCAACATTTAAAAAGTATAATTAAGCAATAAGTTTCTTTAAGATGAGTAGTATTTGGCAGTAATGAAAACCTTGTGTTTTAATGTACCTCAAAGGGTGTTGTAACTCAGTAATTCACAGGTTCTCTAAGCTTTTGTGTCTGAAAGCAGAAAGCTTCTTCTAGTTACATTCCTAAAAGTATGAAAATTAAATCAATGTTTTTATCTCCAGCTGTGGAAAACCATTCCCAAAAGAAAAGCTAGTGATAGTAACAGGTTAGGTGAATATTTATCAAATTTGAGGGTAATATGAGTTTTGGTGATTTCTTCTAGCTACTGATCATTCCCCTCTCTCCCTCACCCCCTGTTGTTTTCTGTTTGGAACATCAAGGCTGCTCTAAATTTGTCACTTCTGTGTTACTGCTCTCTTCTTCCCTGTAACCTCATCTACTTGGAGAGAGCCTGTCCCACCAAGAAGAGCATGTCGTCATGGTTTGATGCCAGCTGGCAACTAAGTACCACACAGCCACTCACTCACTGCCCAATCCCCCTACCTTGGTGGGGAGGAGAACTGGGGGGAAAAACATGTAATCCTTGGGGATGAGGTAAGAACAGTTTCCTAACTGAAAAAAAAGATAGGAATAACTGTAGTGAAAGGAGAGAGAGATGGATGGATGGACAGATGGATGCACAATACCGTTGCTCACCACTTGCTGACTGATGCCCAGCCTGTTCCCCAGCAGTGATCAGCAACTTCTGGCCAACTACTCCCAGTTTATATACTGGGCATGACATTCTATGGTGTGGAATATCCCTCTTGCCAGTTCAGGTCACCTATCCACAGGCTGTGTTTTCATCAAGTTTTTTGTGCACCTGCTTGCTGGCAGAGCATGGGAAAGTGTAAAATGCTTGATTTAAGGTAAACATGATTTAGCAATAACTAAAACATGTGTGTGATTAACATTATTTTCATACTAAATTCAAATCACAGCACTGTACCAGCAACTAAGAAGAAAATTAACTCTATCTGAGTTGACACCAGGGCCCATACTTTTGAAGTTACTTCCAAGTATAACTTTTACGTAGTGAGAAATGTTCTGGATTATAATAATAATAGGCTGTCACTTGGTGCCAGCAGAATAGAGAGGCCATATTTCAGAACCAGAATGTTTCCAACCCTGCTGCTGTAAAAGGATTTCTCTCTTAGAGGAGTTTCTTTAATGAAACATACCTTCCTTTAGGAGTAAAATGACTTGCATAGGTGTGGCACTGGTAACTAGAGGGAAATCACAACAGATTTTGAAGCTCTGTAAAGAGAAGAATCATTTAGGAGCTGCCCTTTTTGGCTAGAAATGAGGAGAAGAGTGGAAAGTGATGGGGGAGAAAAGCTCTGTTAGTTTCACCATGCTGGTTCTTTAGGTTTCTGAGCTGGTGAATAATTGCAGTTGTCTGTATTTTCATCTGTGTAGTTGTGAAAACTTGTGAAAAAAACTTGCTGTTTTTTTTCTGCCAAAGGTTAATAGTACAGATCTTTCGTAGATCTCTCTGAGACACACCTACCAGAGCTGAGCCATTCAGACTGTCCTCGTAGCCTGAGCCATTTTATCATTTTGCATGCAGTGTGCCTCAAGCTATGAAGCTATTTGTTGAACTAGGCCATGTTACTGTTTGACTGAGAGGAAGACAAATTGTCCATATTATCCCATATTATCCTTAATTTCCATATAATTGTTTTAATCTTTGTTTTATAATAAATGCATTAAAGTGTCCTGAGGGTACCTTTTTGTTTGCTATTGTAGGTGTCTCATTTAGAGTCCAAGCAAGATGGAAATGTTCAGGGCTGCTTTTTCTTCCTCTCACCTGAATGGTTCACAAAACACACTCTACAACTAAAATATCAGTCATTCTCACTGCAGAACTCTACTTCCATATAAAAGCAGGTGAAGCTGTGTTTCCCATCCGTCTCATTCTGAAAATATCTAGCAAATTGTATTAGTACAAGTGACAGTTTTGGCTGAAGAGTTGTGTCATGCCAACCCCACAGAACGTCTAGCTGTTGCTGGGGGGATCACGAGTTCCAGGTTAAAAGGAACTAGGGGGTAAGGAAAGAAGGACTATCTTACCTGTGACTCACCACTGCTTCCTGTCTTGCATCTTGACTGCATGTTTATTTAAAGAGACTGAACAAGTAGTCTTACACAAAGAAAATGACAGTCTCCAGAAGTTCCGAATGGTCAAGATTAATGAGAAACCACACAGGAGTCTCCTATGGAGTCCTTTCAGTTTGGCACTCTACCTAGATGTTTTATGCCCAGCTAATGACAGCTTGTCTCCGTTCTCCATAGCCAGCTGCCTGCAGCTTTCACTCCTGGACTCTTTAATTCATAGTGACAATTTCTGATGTGTCTTTGTTTAGGAGTGGTTACTTTGGGATGCCACCCATTCATACACTTGAACTTCACTGGCACAAGTCTGCTAAAGTGAGGGCTCCCTTGGGAATACCCAGCCAGAGAGCACACACTTTGACATAATCACTCCACACCAGTCTAATGGGAGGGAGTGAGGCATTAACAAAACATAAACTGATATGGGAGCAAAAAGCAAAAATAAGATTCGGGAGAGTTTTTCTGTTCAATTCTGTAGAAGTACTGACAACCTATCTATGGAGCTTAATGAACTGTTATAATCCCCCTATAAAACATCTGTGGAATGCCACAGAAAGTCTGTAGAAAGTGTAGCATTGTAAAAGATATATCCATACAGGTATTCTTGTTTGGTTTTGATGAGAGGTGGTACAGTTGCTGAAATTTGTGGAATGGCAGAGTTGTCTGTGCATGCCCGACAGAACAGAGAAATAAGGAAACTTCAGATAGTTCTTCCACACATTGTTTTTAAGCCTGAAATAGAACTTAGTCTTTAGGGAGAACAAGCATCCTAATTTCACCAGATGTTAATATTTTGTTCTATGGTCTCTTTAAAATCAAGCCCAGCGTAAAGGGGAAAGTTATACGAATAAATTTTTTGACATTTTGTTTATTAGCATTTTATCTAGGCTAATAGTAAATGGATAGACTTGTCAGCAGAAATCTCAGGGTGAAGCAAATAAAGAATCTTGATAGGCAAGGAGAAACAGAACTAACGGCAAATTCCTCACAAAGAGCTCTAATTTATTGGTTTCTCTTTTGTGAAGATTCTTTTCTGGATTCTGGTTTTTTCAGAAGAAACAGCTGAATGATGACATGGATTCTCAGAAAGAAACTGTGCTGTCTGGTGGGAAAGAAAGAAGGAAAGAAAGTCTATTTCTTTTAACACTTTCTTCAAAATACTTTATACCACACAGTGAAGTTTTCTTAGTTTGATTTCTTGGTTTCAGTGAACTTGCTAAGTCTGATTTTGTAAAAGTGCTGTGAGGCCTAACTCTTCTTGTAAGTGACTGACTGCAGTAAACCAATAAATGAGGGCTTCTCTGGGTCTTTGTTGTGCAAATGGTGCAGAGCACTGGGTTCAGGATATGCAGCTTTGTTGGAACTACTTCTGGCCTGCTGTACCCACCTGTGCCCACTAGGACTGCTGTCACAGTGCTCTTGGGGCCAGTAGAGTTTCTGGGAGCTACAGCACTGCCTCCTTTCCTCTGTTCACACTGGTTATGCCAGCCTGTTCTCCCAAGCAAGGAAAGTATTCCAGGGTTAAAATGATGAAATTTTCTTGGAGTATGCTTACTAGTTACAAGCTGGACATTTTCTATTGCTCTGTAGAGCATGCAACTGAATTTAGTTGTGTAATTAGTAAAGTAAGTGTCATCTACACTACATTCCTCCCAAATCCATTCGTGTGATTGAGAGTGTACATGTACAACTCTTCAGCCAGGTGGGCATGAGGAGCTATCATGTATCACAGTACATTAGAATTAGCTATGGACCCTTTCTCAGCAGAAGTCATTATTTGCCAAGATGACTAAAACTTCTCTGGCCCAACCCATTCAGCTTTCAGTTTTATGTTGAGGGTATCAGAGAAAGTGCAGTGTTTTCAAAAAAGTAATTGCTGAGTGACCTCATAGGGCAAGTTCATCCTCACGTTCCTTCCCTTGCCTTGGACAAGAGAAAGGCGCAGAATGTAAAGATGCATCCTTAAAAGCGCTTGAAGTCAAGATGGAAAAAGGTGGAGAGGTAAGGAATGAAGTAGAGTAGGACAAATAAAATAAATTTAGGGAAATAATCTGTTTCTTTGATTAATTGAATTTCCTTTCCCAGTGTTAAACTCATTCTCTGAGCCTGTATCGTTATCACCTGACCTTGTCAGAGTGTCATTCTGAAGTATACGAAAACGCCCCCCTACAAAACAAGCAAACAACCAGAAAACACAAGGAAGAGAAAAATGCCGAATCACGGCAATCTAGAAGTTGTAATATTTTTAATTTGGTGCTTTATTTGTATTTTATTTTATTGCTCTGTTGGAAACACTCCTGGTTTTTGGGTGGAAGAATGAAAGAACAGATTTAAGCCATGTAAAGGTAGTAAGACAGGAGAACTCATTTGATTGTGTAGACTAGTTGTATGTAGTTTGTAGTTTGTTTTTCTTTCTCCTCTAACTACGTTCCTAAAATGAATTCCTTCCATAAATCCAGTACAATAACTTCTGTTCCAATAAATGCCTGTCAGGCTTTCTCTCCTGCTGGAGGAACAACCTTAGAAATCAAAACAACTGTTGTAGCAACTTAGGAAATGCACTTGTAGTTTCTCCTGCATTTCACCTTTTCTTTGTCCCAGGTCCTGAAGGAAGAAGGACAAGACTCCAGGAATGTGGTTTAACAAGGTTGTAACTTGCATAATATTTCAAGGAACTATCTGATAATAATTCATCCAGCACAGGTCATTCATCCTGTTGTAATCCACTTTGCAAAGGGCTCATGTCAGCTCCCTACCCCATTAACCAGGCGTAGCACCACTGCTAAGATTTCACTGCTCTCCCCTCATGCAAGGCAGTGGGAATTGACTCCTTAGTGGTCAGGAGATTCAGAGTTTCAGCCCCATTCTTCAGCTCCTTTTATTAGGAAGTGCTTTCCCCTAAACAGCTGCAGTTCTAGCTTTCTAAATGGGCAAGAAGCCCTTTTGAAAAATTCTGTATGAAGAGTGATTTGCTGAATTGCAACTCTCCTTTTCTCATCCCCCGAAGAGGAAAGAAAAAGAGATAACATAACATGTTTGTTGCATTTGCTCACCACGAATGTGCCTCTCTTAGGTCCACAGAGACTGTGTGATGTGCATGGGGAGATTCTGAAGTGCAGTGATTTTACTATGCTAAAGCTGTTGTCATTTTAAAGAATCAGTCTTCTGGATGGAAACTGAAGGCAAGAGGAAATGTTGATCAGGTCTTTTGATTTAGTGGGGACAGGGAGGAGAATGGGGGAGAAAAAAAGTTTTGACGTCTACAACACTCCATGTCCTGACACAAATTCCTCTTTTAGGCCATAGGAACACAGTTAAATTCTGGTCCCTTATAGTACCACTTTTTCATCCCAGACAAAGCTTCTTCATCTCTCAGGCTGCTAGAAATGGATTCTAACTTACTCAAGGCCCTTGAGTACAACACTGAAGACTGGATAGCTTGCACACTGTTGTTTGGGGTTTTTTTTTTAATTTCTGAATGGGACATTAGCTTTGTGAAATTAATATTAAAGGCAGCCTTATTTATCCACATTAATGTGAAATTAATTTCATAATCACTAAATTAATAGGGTGATGAAACATTTAGTTCCTTTCAATACACCAGTCTCTGAAGATTTAATTAAAAATATCCTTTTATATATCCTGATTTCCCAGTTGTTTTTCTTTGAAGCAAAATGTGATCAAGATATTAAAGTCTTGTACATTTTTTGCCTGGACCACTTGTGTTTTGGTGTGGAAATATATAAAACTTATATTCAAGAAGTTGCCTTCTCAAACTACTTTTCCTAACGTTATTTCATCAGATGATCTTAATTCTCTGCATGACCTCATCTTTTCAAACTGATGTAGGACCGAGGTCTGATATGTGCATATTCAAGATGGAACTCTGTAGCTTAACGGTGTTTCTGCTTGTGTATGGAATTTATTTTTTAATTATTATTTTTACTTAGGGGAATCTAAGAAACAAATCCTTCCAAAATGATTTTCTTGGCTCTTTAGGTGATTTTGCTCTCATGTTTTTGTCCAGGGGAGCTTTCACCAGTCTGGTCTAAAATATGCTGCAGTAATATGATCAAGTGATGATTTGTACATGCAGTGGATATAATATCCTTTCCTTGAAGGCATGTAATGCAGATTTCTTCAAGGAGAAAGCGATGATTTTAATTTTATAGCAGACAGGACAGGACCAGATTATCATTAGAAATGGGTGAGGGTGGGGTAGAGTGCCAGCACTGGACTGCTTAAATTTATATTACCCAGCTAAAAGAGGTTACATTGGAGGAGATGCCATGCTGGATATCTACGGGAGAGCTGTGAGGGTTGATCATTTAGTAGCTGAGAATTAGTGAAGTACTGTTAAGTACTTCCTGCTGGAATATAAACAACCTGGCAGGCAGATTTCTTGTTTCTGTTCCGTTTTTCTCTTCCCTTAATCTCACCACAATTAATTGAATCAAAGCCTAGTCAGAAGTGAAGCACTCCCTTTTTGTCACTGTACATACGTGGAATATATGAAGCGCATTGGAATTCTCATGGTGGCCATCCCTTCAGTAACCAGAAACTGGTTTTGTCAGTGATTGAGGACTGTGCCCATGACAGCCTCAGATGCTCTGTTTTTTCGGCTTTCCCCAGTTAACAGTAAATCTTGGTGGAAGTAGACGGTGGATTCTCTTGACTTCAGCAGTCTGGCACAATACAGCAAACTGAGAAATGCAACAGTCTTTTATTTTTAAATATATATATATAGGTAACATTCTGTAATAGACAATCCTATTGCTTGATGCTTTGTACTCTTTGAGTTTAATTTTTGCAAGCCCTGGGCACAAAGCTTTGGCATCTTGGTTTCCAAAGCAAGCTGCAGGCCTGACATGTTTCACCAGCATGCAGACCTGGGTGGCGAGTTGGGCTGGTGCCTGCTTGGTGTAGCTGGGTCTGAGATGACCCCGTAGTTCGGTCTCGCTCACTGTTACACTTCAATTCAGCAATTTTACCGAGCTGATCAGGTACTCAGAAATTGCATTTTTCTGTAAATGCTAAACATGTGGCTAAAATGCTAAAATGGAAGCTACATGTTGCTTTTTGGAGGACTGTTATTCCCACTTGATCTTCTACCTCATACTATGTTTTACAATGAAAGCTGTACTGTGCTTTTTCCTGCTATGGCCATAATGAAGTTTGCCACTCATTGCCCATCTCAGTGGTGATGTGGGAAGTGTTCTGTTGCAAACTGTGGGCAGCAGAGCAGAGCTTTGACAGATCTGTGTAATGATGTCTCACAATATAGGGAAAACCTGCCAAATCCAGTGCTTTTCCTTGCCCTTAGGAGTCAGACTCTGTGAATAGACACTTAGATAGTGACTGGAAAGTGGAAAGATGTCCTAATTTCTTAATTCTTCTATGTGAATGATGTAGGTCACAAGTAAAATCTTTTTTATGACCTGCAATATTGGGATTGTATCTATTTCAGAGCTCATTAAGTTTTGATAACTAAGGTGATTTAATGGCACACTGTACTGGGGGGCTTTCTTCTTCAATATGTGCGTATGTTTAACATGATGTTTTACATGTGTAATTCAGATGGTAAACACTGGAAGGAAAAATGAACTATTTTATTTTCAAGCAAAGGGACAATTATAGTTTTAAAGGCAGCTGTAAAATAATTCTTAATTGAATCTCTGTTTTGTCTATAATACCTATTCTCTGAAATCATACCTTAAAAATGCAACACTCTTTGTTTTTCTTCCCCTAGCTTTGTACAATATAGTTTTTTATTCGGTCTCAATTAGTCATGTCCGTGTAGTTTCCTGATCCCAACATCCAAAATCCTATAGTTTTAATGTGGATGGGAATTTGGATAGGAATTGCTGTGCATCAGAATGGTGGGTTGTTCAAAACACTTTTGCTGAAGACCGTGGTGAAATATTTTATGCCTGTACTGTCTGTAATAAGGAGATGTAGAATTGAAGGAGAGCTGTAAGACATAAAAACTCCAGAGCTGCGTATGATTATTCGTATTAAATTGAAATAAACTATCTTGCTCAATGAGAGGGTTTTTCAGCTCTAAGGCAAGATGCGTAGTGTTTCTTTACCGCCTTTATTTTTGCATGTGAGATGCTGGCTGTGGAGGGGAGCATGGAGTAATGCTCTGGCCTTTCATCTCTGGAGAGAGGGGGATTTGTAAATTGGATAAAGGTCAGTAGGGAATATTAGTTTAGTTGGTGATGTCAGAGGAGTTCTTCTCTAGATCACACAAGCACTGTGCAATTGGCAAAAGTATGGTAATAGGCTTTGGTCTGTCAATTTAATGAGATATCGAGGGGGATCAGAAGGATCGAGAGAGGTTTTTTGTATCCAGTGCAATGCTGTGCAAAAATCTCCCACAGAAGAAGGGAGATACTTTAATTGTAGCCTTGAAAAGAAAATGTGACTTACTCTGTGGAGCTCTGGTCTGAACGGAGGTCCACACTGTTCCGAGGTATCCAGGCACGGGAGTTTGTTCAGATCATTCCATAGAGGTCAGGTTGCGCCTTTCTTGTCACACCAATTCTCAGCCTTGGTGCACCTTCACCTTGCAGGGAAAAAAAATAACAAAAGGCATGCAGATGCCAGGATGCCTGGTCAGTTCAAAAGCTGCTTTGGTGCTTTCAGGTGTGTTTGTGCTACAGGTGAAGACAGCTGTCCTTGGACTGCAATGCTACCAGCAGGCTCTTCCCAGACACCAGAAGAAAACAGGAAAATTGTAGAGCTGTGTTGGTTTACAGGCACTTTGTGTTTTCCTACTAATAAGCAGTTAGACATAGCCTTTTTGTGATGATAGTATCATGCAGAGGGCTCTAAATTATTCACACAAGTTACTAACGTGTTTTATGTCTTCTCAAATTGTCCAACAGCTCTGCAACATCTTTGAAAATACTTATTGCTTGGAATTTGCACTGAGAATAATTCCAAGAAAATATTCTTGGTTTTACACTGGTTCTTTGAAAAGACTGACTTTTCAGATTCTGAGAAGCATATACACATTTTCTTAGTCCCTTAGATTATGTGGTATTTTTCCTGTCCCTGGCTATGCAAGGTTGATTCTTAGGGTGACTTATTTTATTTTGGGTGGGAAGTGTCCATTGCATGTTTTCTGTCTACTCATTAATTTGGTGAACATTTGTCACTCAATGCATTCCTTTTATAGATTTTATGGATAGCTAAAATAACAGCTGCAAATGCAGGCACAAAAAGAGATTATTCGTTTGAAGCAAAAATTTATTTAAAAAGTTTTGAAATATTAATTGTGTGTCGTGTGATAGCCCAAGTGTTGACAATGTGCTCTGGATACCTCTGTGTGTGCTGGCTCTGGCCTCCTCTGCATGCAAGTCACTAGGTGTGTTCACAAGCAGACTGCACACACAAAATGTTACCATATTGCATCTTTCTATTATGGACATCAAGTAGGGATTTGCATATGCAATTGCCTTTCAAAGTGAACAATGCTGTCAGACCCTTACGTACAAGGACCTGGAAACTGCAAGTCTTCATTTCATTTCTCCTGAGGCTCTTTGGTGTGAGTTGTTCTTTTTCTTGCAAAATGACTGCAAATACAAAGATGTGAGTGCTTTATCAGCATCGTAACTATTCTGTGAGAAGATTCCTCACATCTTAAATACTAAAGCTATGGAAAATAAATTCATATTTTTGATATCAATTTTTCTTTTTGCCTATTTTAAAATGATTTATTGAAGTAGAAAGTCAGATGGTGATAAGATAACACTGTTTAGAGGTCATTAAAGAGTTTTCAGGAAGTTTCTACAAAGGGTACTGGTTTTATATTGTCAGTACGATAAGAAAACTAACAATTTATGTCAAAGTTTGCAAAATGTGTTTGTCTGATAAACAGTCTACTCAAGGGAAATCAATCATATTTCCTTCCCAGAGGAATTGTATTGTATTTTTCATGAAGTGAACTTCAGCATCTCTGCACATTCATGTGTTTGGTATTGCAGCATCTTAAGAAGCATCTTTTCTTGTTGCAGTGGTTGCAGTGCTGTGTGTGGCTTGGGACCACATGTGGTACCGGGTAGTAATAAACGGAAGCCTTTGTTTTGCAGAAGCCAGGGATTATATGTTCTTCTTGAGCCAGATGAGAACCTCAGAGTGTGTTTCTTCTCTCAAAGGAAAAATGTTTCTGTGACACAAAAATTTGGTGTGGAAGATGGTCAGAGGGGAGTTACCGCATGAAGCTGCTTTGGAGAATAGTGTTCTGAAGAGACATTCTGCATCAATATAATTGAGAAGCATCTTTTGCTGAAAACAACTAAAATATAGACTGCATAATCTACCTTCTCACTGTTTTTCTTAATGTGCATTTCAGCTTATTACAGTAGAAGTCACTTTTCAATTGCCTTGAGCTGAAACAATGCATCTGAGCTTGGGTTAAAAGCCTGTAAGTGCTTCTTTACTTGAACAAAGTGAAATCACTTTACATTAATAGAAGTATTAATTAATTTGGCCTCATTTTTCAGTAAAATTAGCATTATTGAAAAGTCTTTGCCATCTTTAAGTTAAACTGTACTTAGTTAAGTGACAGAGTTTCATCTGTAACACCTAGTGATGTGTCAGATAGTGTAGAAAATTATTGTCCAATTTGGAAACCTGAGACGTTACTGAGAAATGCTGTGGGGTGCGTTATAATGAAAATACCAATCCACATTAGCCACGGTTGCCATAAGCAAAAATCTTAATATCTTGGCCAAACCTACTTAAGGTTCATGTAATAAACTCACATTCCTAATTTTATTAGGGATGTGCCAAGTTAAGCACTTTGCTGGCCTTTGGACAGATTTATAGCTTGACTGCTGCTGAATTAGTGTTGACTGACAAGAGGGCATTGTTTTATAGGATGCTATTTAAATAAAAACCTTCAGGGTATTTCTGTAATGTTGTCACTTCAAGCCCAAACTTGGAAAAAAGAAATGTGTGTTAAGGAGGAATCTTCATTAGCTTTCAGGAGTTTAATCTAAGGCTGTCAAATACTTCCTTATAAGGTAAGATATTGTAATGCAATGGACAAACCCCATCTTTGTTCCAGATTTTAGTATGAAAGTAGTCTATTGGACTTCCTGGAAATTGGGAAGGTAAAAAATTACTATTCATTTTTCCTTGACACAGTTGTGTGTAAAGAAGAGTGTGATCCTCTTTCCCTCTGAATATCAAAAAGGCAATTGATGATAACTGTTTATTTTGTAACTTTATTGTGGTACATCCCTTGTTCCTGGCAAAATGTGTCATCTTGTATTTATTCGTTGGCTATCCTGGGCCAACAAGCATTCCGACATGGTCGTATGTAAAGCAGCCTGGTTGTAGACTAGAAAAATTGTCCTTCCTTTAAAAAAAAAGTGTTGGTTTGAACAGTCCTTCCCCATTATAAAATAATTTTTTTTAAAAGGTTCCTCTTTTAGATGCACATTAGACTGCGTGTAACTATTGTGACTCAGAACAAAATATTGACTCAAATGTTGATAAAATTATGATGACCCTTCAGTCCTCTCTTGCCATGTATTTTTTAGTTTACGGGAAGGACCATGCAGCTGGGACCCCATATTACTGTGAATAAATTGCTCAGTGTCTTACCTGTGCTTACAGATTTGTGTAGCTGATTTGACTGTTTGTAAAAAAAGGAGAGTTATTCCTGCCTCACTGAGGGACTGAGAGGTGCAAGGAATGGATACAACTGAACTATTTTTTAGAGCTTCAGAACTATTACCTGACCATTAGAAAGCCTTACTTTTTACAATTGAATTCTGAAATATGTGAAGGAAGTATACTCAGCACCAAGATGTCATTATTTGGTGCATTAAAAAAAAGACACATAAGGAATCAGCTTCACTGGAGAGAATGACAAAAGGCGCGCGTAGAGTTATATGTGAAAGATTACGAAATGGATTTGCTTTAGGGAAAGAGATATTGTACATACTGATTAAAGTCTACATAAATGAAATATTGGAAATATGCCAGTCATACCTAGCAGTGCCACTCATGCAATGGATCTTGCCTATGTTTCACTGATTTTCTTAAACTTTGTGGTGGCTATTATATCCACTAACCCAAACAGCTGCTCAATCCAGCAAGAGTGTGGTGGGAGACTGAAATACTGAGAATTCAGCAACAAAATCAGGATGTGAGTTCCGACTAGTAGAAGAGCAGCTGAGGAATAACTGCTGTCAATTATAGTAAACTCAATGTAGTAAACTCATGAGGAGAATTTAGTCGACTGTGTGTCACCTGTTTAAATATAAGTTTAACATGGCAAAGTTTCCCTCGCACATTTTTTGATCATCATTATGTATTACTTATAAATCTCCATCATTGTGCATGGTACTTTACCAAGTTAGTTTAATTAAAAAGTTCTACTTGGAGCTCATGAATGCAATAACATAAGGTTTACAGAGCCTTATTCCACAAAGGTGTTGGCATATGCACTAGGGCATTCATGTGACTGCTGGTCATTGATGGAGCTGTTAGTGTTACATCAGTATTCCAAGGCTGACATGGGAATGAATCTAACCACATGTTCATTAATGTAGTAATTATAGTAGGTGATAATATAAGTGGGTTAAGAATCTGCTGGAAATTGTTCTTATTGGTAGTCGATCTTCTCCATAAAGGAACACTTGAACTAGAAAAAGTGGTGGAGAAAAACTGTCTTAGATTTATTTTTTTAGTTATTTTACTTTTCTGTGGATAAGTATAATTTAAATATCATTTAAATATCAAACAAACCTACTGTTAAGGGCAGCAATTAATGAACAAGGTGTTCACTGTTTGAGCTGAGGGTCCTGGTCCTTTTCCTAGTTCAATCAATAGTAAAGTTTAATTGGAGCTGGGTTTCATGCTACTGTAAATATTTTGTCTTTCAATAGTAAGTCAGGAGGCTTGTCTGGATATGCGGTCAAGAGTAAGTCTGAGCTTTGTGAGATAGCACTGGGTGTGTTCATTGGTTTTCATGCTGGAAAGATCACAGACTGGCATTGCCCAGGCTCGTGTTGTTGGTTTAGCCACCTCTTCCTTCTGCCCATCGGAGGATAGTGGGTACTTCTATTGTTTGTGTGCCAGTTAATGTATTCCATTGGCAGAGGTACTTCACTCCTCAGGACTATAGCTGCCAATTCTACTCTAATTAGTAAGCATTAAAATGAACTCCCAGCCTCACAAATCTTTCCCTGACAACTTCACACCCTATTAAACCCTAACTTTCTTGCACCTTAAAAATACTTCTTTCCACAATACAGTACTTTACTTTATGAGTATACGCATCGCTCTTGGTGGAGTCTACCATACACCTGCTTAGTCTAAGAAATCTTAGCTTTCCCCAAAAAGAATTCAGAAACATTCAGAAGCGGAGGCTTAAATGAAAACAATAAAAGAATTATTATCCTTTAAAAGTATGCACATGTGCCTGCATAATCAAAACCTGTGCACATAGTTGGGTACTTGCCACGTAATTGTTTGGGTTTGCAATTTAAATGTATATTTGCACATTGCTACCTTCGCAGCTTTTAAAAGTTCACCTCTTTATATTTGTGTTCCACACTGCTACACATTACTTTCTTTTAGCATGCAGAAAGCTTTCTCTTTTTTGTCAAATGTGAAATAGCCACATGTGTGATACTACATTGCAAATGGACTGCAGAAGACAATTAGAAGCTGTGCAACAAGCATGTCCAAGTTCCATTGGTTCTCATGTCATTTTTCCATCAATTTCAGAAGCTACATCAGGCTTAATGGGGAGAAGACACAGGAATCAAGGGTGAAGAGGAGAGCTCTCCTCCAAAATGCTGCAGATATTTGAGAGCAACTCAAAGCTCTCAAAGCTGTTAAACTTCTTAACTCAAAGCTGTTAAATACCACCAAATTCACCAGGTTCCAAAAAAAAAAAAGCATATAAATCAGGTTTTGAAACATATGGGTTTAGAAGCTGCCAGCTCAAGGAAAATGTGTGGGAAGCAGGTCTTGGGAGCTGACTCCCATTCCTGTTCTCCATGCTCCCCCTGCTTTTAGCCGGGGTCTCTAAATTAAAATGCATCAACATCCTGGGAGTAGGGATCAGAAATTAATAGCCAAAAGATCAGTCTATGATTCCACATCTTTATTTCACCTTTTACCCTCTTTTCTCTTTTATGCTGGCTGCTGGAAACTAGAGCAAAACCGTGTCCAAAATATCCTTACGTATCTTGTCGGTTAAAACACTGCCACAAGTGCTGGGAATTTGAGGTGGCCCAAGAAGAAAAGCACTAATAAGTGGGATCCTCCCATTTCCCATCTGACTGGCTTTTGTAAAAGAGGACCTAGCCTCTATTTCTTCTGTCCTTGGGTACAAACCTGCAATTGAAAAATGAATGGTGCTTTTTACTCACTCTTCAACCTGGGAGATACATCAGGTCTATGTTATTCTGAAGGGCTAAACCCAAATCCAAAGTCATCAGTCTTCTTGCAAAAGGAAGTGTTGGTGAAGTCTTGAATTGATCTGTATTTTTATTTCTAAGAGACACTTTTGATCTGTCCTTCTATTTTTGTAGGTTATATTAAATGTGGGTTTGGTTTAGATTCAAACTTCAATTCCTTTTGATAAAGAGAGCGTCAGCCAGTCTTCCTGGCATGTTTCTTTTAGTGCTTTTGTTTCCCCAACAGGTATATGGCCTAGCTTTGCATAATCCGTTAGTCTCCCACTTCTTTCATCTGTCCCATTAAATTTGGGTTTCTTTCTCTGCAGTCTGAAGACGCTCTTGCACAAGTGATGTCATCTCTAATCCTGTTTTTCATTTGTATCATGGTTGTTGCTAACCACTCTTTAAATAAAAATGCAACATGATTTTAATATGCCAAGGAGCTCCACGGATAACCATATAATTTCAAAATGATACTGATTTTGTTTATATGCAACATAATCTTTTACAGTTCTTAGTCTTTATTTGAAGCATTGCAAAGTGGATTTTTATGAAAGGTATTATAAAGGACTCCTTGTTTTTTCATAACAGATTTGAACATTAACTCATCAGAGTTCAGATAAATAGTCTTTACTCTCCATTAAAATATTAAAAAGCCTTTGGTAGGAAGGTGGCGTAAAGATCCTTCATTCTTGTTTAATGAACACTTGTTGGCAAGTATAACACTTTAATAGCTTTGCAGAATGAATTTTGTGAGAGCATCCTCCATTTCATTGTCAGACACTTGTCCAGGTGCTGGGAATTTATTGGGGGAAGCATATTTTTACTCATTAGTTCTGTATTTGATTACAGAACAGTAAAATATGAACCACTAAGTCCCTGAGGCATAGCTGTGTACATTGAGATTAGTAATTGCATGTCATCGTGTTTTCCATTGGAATTTATATGAACAGATAGGATAGGTGCTTCTTAAGTAGGTTTAAAAGCAAAGCAAATTTGTATTTAATCTTTTTTTGCGGGCATATTTTCCCTAATGGAGTAAAGGTTAGGCTAGATGATATATTTTAAATATGGGTTTAATTTATTTTTCTTTTTTTTTTTTTTTTTGCCTTTGTTGAAGTATGAGGTTTTCTTTCTGACAGATTTAAGGAAATACATTGTAGCTGAAAAATTTGACTGTGTATGTGCTAATATAAACACAAAGAAAGACTTGCGTTGTTGTCAGCAACGAGTGTTTATGGATATATGTTTATATACAATATGTAGACAATGTTTTTATCTTTAACCAGCTTTTAATGCTGTAGGTATAAATGAAAATCATGCAGCAGCTCCAGGGATAAATTTTATTCCAACTGAATGTAAGAATGCCATTTTTAAATGTCTTTAGTTTGCCTGTTTTTCAAGAACAGCTAAAATGCATTTAAAATTTTGTATATTAAGAAAACCCTCAAAATAAAAGTGGAACTCACCCAAAAAAACCTTAATAAATTTGAAACATAATCTTTTGGGTCATATTGAAGGGTTAAGCAATGCCAAATGTGCCGTTCTGTCCTGTATAAAAGTGCTCATGAATGTGTTTTTCAAAACTGAATCTAACGAGGTACTTAATAGTCACAAAACTGGCACATTTGATAATTAATGTTCCTTACGGAAGTTTTGCTGATGCAGTATAGTCTTAAATGGAGAGAAATGTTAACTCAACATGTACTTGAACCATCAGCTGTTTGGAAACTTCCCCTTTGTTGATGTGAAATACCTGTGTATGAGCACTCAGCAAAAGGCCTTCGTTAGCACATCTCCACCGCAGAGCGAGGACTTACCCGTGTTTGTGGTTTGTTGAGCGTGTGTGTCTGCACAAGGCCTGCAGTATTGTGATTGTGGTCAGTGGGGAGCCCCTTGTCATGCTCCCCTGGCAAATGAAATGATTCCACTTCCAGTGACTGAATGAATGGGCTCCGAGCCAAGCTCCCACCCTGCTATCCCGAGCAGTACATGCAGGCTGAGTGCCACCGGAGCAGGGCACTGCAGGGACACGGCTCACAGGCCACCTGGGGATGGCTCTTCAGTCACAGCAGCTGATGGAACTTGCATTAGTCCTCATTGTGGGTGTCCATTGCTAGTGCCATGTACCCGTTTGAGCAAAACGGTTGTGGGATGATGAGAATAGGATCTAACTTGTGCAAAATAGAGGTTTACAGGGTCCAGGACTTAAAAGTGTTAATTTAAAACTAGAATGAGGAGCCCGTATCTTAACAATGTAGGCAAAATGCAATTAAAACAGATATTTAAGTTTGAGAAATAAATGTTGAGAATGGGTAGTAAATATTGTTTATTTTTCACAGTCATATTCTACAGCAGTAGTGGCAGCGTATTTCTTTGCTGTTAAATTCCCACTGATTTCACAGTACACATATATTGAATATACTGCATGTTACAGAGCTGAGATTCAGGGGATTTTGAGAGAGAAAAAAATGTTGAAGCGTAATTGGAGCCACACAGGAAGAGTGGAGAAGGGATCCAGTGTAGCAAAAGAAGGCTCAGAGAGGAATGTAGAGGCTCAGGGGAAGCTGAAAGTGGATCAAAACAGGACAAATGGAGGTAGAAAGGATCAAAATACCAAGGAGAAGGAAAAGAGAGGATTGTAGCTATATACAATATTGTTCAGAGAAAAATGTGTGATCAGATAGGATCAGACCAATTTTGTCCTGGCTGATACAAGGTCAGAGGAGCAGGAAATCAGAAGCACTGGAAGAGGTATTTGGATCCTAAGTATATGGAGAAGGAGGTAAAAGTGAAGCAGAGAAAGAGCTATTAGAGCAAATATTAGAGCTGCATGAGGGATAGAGCAGAAGTCATGGTATCAGGAGAGCTGAGTGGGGATCAGGAAAGGATTACATGTAGAGCTATCAGGAAAGCCAGGAGTGGGTCAGCAAAGCTTACAGAGATTTGGTCAGAGTGGCCAGAGGGGCAGAATGATGCCTATTGTTCAGCGTACTGCAGTTAGTTCAGAAGCCCTTACAGAGCAGCTCCAAGGTGGGGAAAGTACCAAGAATATTAGCATCCTATATGGCACATCTGATTCATTAGGAAAACCAAGGCTCTTGCTTAATTTATATCCTGTGAGGATTTGGTTTGTTGGATATTGTCCTAGCTGCTGCTTTGGAATCCAGTAGTGACTTCTCAGGATGGCTGCTCTCGTAAGGCACAACCTAAGGATTTTAGGCAGCTTACCTTCTGAACATCCCAACATCTGGAAGCTTATGGCCAGGGTCTCAGCATTATTTTAATAATTTATCTAAAAACGAACTGATGTCTTGAAGCAGGCAGATCTTTTGTGGAAGTCTATGCAGGCAAATTTTACCTGAAGAACATTCCTTAATAAATTCTTGCTGTTGTGGACTACGGTAGCATAGGGGCTGTATCCCTGCTTCGGGATAGTGAATGTGCTTCTGCCTATCCGGGCCTCTAAACAGACTTTGTCACTAAGCTACAAAGGTGATCCATTTTCATAATCATTTGCTTAGGATAGCTAATTCTGGCAGATGCCATCACTTGCCACTGCTGATGGCATATGTTTGTCAGTCCTCCCAGCACATAGCAAAGAACCTTTTTCAAGAGGAAAGCATTGTCATTTTATCCTATTCATCCGTACTCGAAACCAAACTGAATGGCATTAATTATCACTTCAGGTAGTAAATCAGTTTCTCATTCGTGAAAGGAATGCTTCATCTCGAGTCCCTTTGTTTTGTATAGCCAGAGGGCTATTGCAGATGGTATTGAACTCATAAGAATCATTTTAGCGTTATTCCAGCACAAAGCAGATAATAAATGGATAACCTTGTTTTCCTAAAAAGCCATGAATAACTGTGGCTTTAAATTCAGTGATTCTTCTCTGCCCTACTCCCTCCAAATCTAGAAACATGTATTCAGAATCTTACTTTAAAGTCAAGGCAAAGTGCTGATTGACTGTACTGACATAATTGTGTTAATGACAAGACACTGAGAGTACATTGTTAGATATGTCGCTTATCATCACTTTTTATTTGGCTCTGATCTGCCAAGCTCGAGTTACGCTTCTTATACATTGTGGTTTCAGTCAGTCACTTAAACTGCTTCAATGTTGAAATAACAATTTTTTACAGGTCTTCTAGCTGTAGTTCAAGAGAAGGAATTCTTCCAGAGCATCATTTAACCATTCAAAGTTTGTCCACTTAGAAAAATTATTTCTTTGATCAGTAAAATGATTAGTGAAACTACTCTTTTTTTAAATACATGGATCCATTTGTTAATACCAATACCAAGTTAAAACCAATAAAGCGTTTTAATCTACAAAATGTATCTTCTCTATTGTCACAACTGAGCTCCTGCAGGCACCATCTCCAACTTTTGAAATGTCCTGTTGTCTAACGGAAGAGCATGCAATGGGAAATGGAGATGTTTTTTATGCTATGTTGTGCTTGATGTGAGTGTAGTTCAGCAAATAGTGATGTTTAAGCAATACTATGGTATGAGAGGTATCAAAAAAGGTTTACGTTTAACTTGGTGTCATTCTTCCCTAGCTCATTCCATTGTAAGAAAAGCATCATTGTTGAAAGATGAGTAGCAAATGAAATATGAACAGTTAGATGTCATAAACAGGATGTACTTATTCAGGGATAGAAGCCATCTCAGGGTTGCAAATATTCTGCATTGTGTGGGGATGTACTTCTTTCTGACTAGTGCTAATTGAGAGGCATAAAGCTCTTTCATCCATCCCGATGAATTCAAGACAGAGGTCTATTCAGCATAGGCTCATTTTGCTTGTTGTTTGTAAACCAAAATAGCAGATGAGAAAGTCAGTATTCTGAAAAAGTTTGGATTCAGACCTGCAGCATTTGAAATTTTGAATTACTCTTTCTTTTATGTTTCTCAAGATCATGACATCTTCATTGTAGCACAGCTGTCCTTCCTTGGAGAGGGTTCACCTCCTGTATTAGTGATGGCAAACTTGAAATAGTAAAAAGATTGGGCAGACTTTGTCAAGGCTTATTTATATCCAGAAAGGGCAACTTTAAAAGGAACCCATGATAACTATAACTTCTATAATGTTGCTGAAGAATCACTGAGGTGATGATCTGAATATAATTAAATAACTTGTATATTCAATGCATATGTGAGCTCTCTTTTGTTGCGACTGGGAAATTCTATTACACAAGTCTTTCCGGGAAATGGGACTCCTATAGGCTATTTCAGCTGGAATAATTAATAATAATTGTTCTTATAGCAGGCATAAATGCCTTGAAAGTGGTGTTAAATAGTTACAAAAATATCCTAAAAACACAGGTCACTGCTATTATAATCATGAGAGGAGAATTTACATTTGTGATCAAACCGATAGCAATCAAGTTCAGTTATGCTGTCAGTGACTGAAGCAGTCAGTTATGATGCGATGTGTAAATGCACTTGGATTTACAGTCTAACTTGCTAAGTCATTGCTTTTGACTAGCATGAAATAAAGTATTGGTAATACTGACTCAGTACATATGACTATCATATGACAGTTTTATTTTCTTTTTTTATGGAACATTCTGACTGTAGAGAATCAACAAGCTTGTCAAGTTGTTCTGCAAAATCGCTAGGATAATGAATCAGTCTAGTTATATTCTCGTTCTGTGATAGTATTAAGAAATTTAAAAATGATGCATGCCTTCTCTATCTCTCTATATGTATACACCACCCCACCCNNNTATAGTGTGGACACATAGATATAGGTATTCATTTGTCCATTGCGTGTGCTGGGCCATTCACACGTGCACGTACTTGTAATATTTGCTGTTTTGCCAGACTAGCTACACATCGTGACCTATTGCAATGTAGAGTTTTGAAAGGCTACTGGAATGCCTCCTCTGCTGCTGTCTGGAATAGCCGTTGGCCTTCTTTACAAAGTTAAAATCCTGGTATGAACTTAGGCCAGCCAAGGGAGCTATTAACTGTAGTGTTGGTGCACTCTGTTATAGAAGTTAGATGTAGGCTGCAGAGTTCTAAATTGGACTTTAAATACTCCAAATCATCAGGAGCATAAACCCTGTGCAGTGAGTACAAGTTTTAGTGTGAATACTAATTTAAAGATGCACTGCACCCTCCTACCACATGGGATACCAAAGATTTGAAAGATCAGGACTTGGGTTATCAGATCTTTAGGACAGTGAATGCATCTCAGGCTCTTCTATATGATGCTGGCCTAACTCTGTACCTTAATTTTCAGATGTACAAAAGAGTGTAATTTTAATATGTAGCCTGTTTTCAGATCACCATTTGAAATTTCAAAGTCTAGGTCTATATTTTGTAAACTGAAACAGGCTGTTAACAAAGTGTCAGTGGGATGAAATTGATTCTCTGAAGAGAGCTACACTGGTGGCCCTTCTGGCTTGTTTGGTTTATTTTATGTAAGTGTAGGCTTTGGTTCTGAAAACACAAGTACTTACCTCTTTGCATATGTGTAGTTCCACTGAAGTCTGTGGGGCCACTGATAATCATTAAATTAACTCTCGTAAGTGCTTCCAGACTTACAGACTTGGATGGGGAAAAGGGCAATAGGAGCAGATTCTCATTTTTGACTTTCCATTAAATCATTCTGTGTGATTTCTGCTCATCTCCAGCACATAATTCTGGGGGGTTTTTCTCCTCAGTTAGATGTATTGCTTTTGGTTTTGTTTGTTTTTTAAGATGGAAGCTCTTTAAACCTTGGTAGTTATTTACTTTGGGTTCAGTGTCCCTCATGCGGGAACCACAGATGTATTTTTTCCCTTGGAAAAAAAAAGAATTAATTTTTCAATTTTGGACCAAGGGTTCATGTCAAAGATGAAAGAAAAAATAATTATTTGTAAGCCATATTAAACATTGGCCATTAAAAAGGAAATTGGAACATGTCATGTCAAATATCTTGAGAGAGAGAGAGAGAGAGAAACGAAGGGAGGGAGTTGAGAGGCACATTCCTTGAAGTAACTAGAAAGAGTCTCCTGGTGAAATGGAGGCATCCTGGGGATCACTGACTTTAATTAAGTAGAAATGATCAAGGCACCGGGGTACTTCCGGGGGATTAATGACTGACTGGAAGACTTGATGGCCTTAGGCAAAGCTGTAGGCCATTAACCCCAGCCAGTCCTTCGTTTTTCAGGAAGTGCCCTGTGCCAAGGTCATTTTTCCTATTATAGCTAAGGATGAATCTTTTCTGTAGTCTCATGAGAGTCATGAAGTCCATTATTTTTGTGTTGTTTTTTTCCTCTTTTTTAATATCTGACTTATGACATATGGGGATATTTTTATTAGACTGTGCTGTAGTGAGAGAATAGCTTGATACCGTTCTGATCCAAATTTTATGAAAATTAGTTCATGAATAGCCCACATGCATATTAGCCAAATGAGCATCAAAGGATTAATCAATACCCCAAAAGCACAAGGAGGTTCAGTACCTTTGGATTATTAAATTTGATCCTAAGAATAACACTGCAGCCTTTAATAAAAGTTTTGTTAGTGAAAACAGTCTTGGATCTTTGTGGATGACTTGTACTTCTAGTATCCTATGGCAGAGTTTCAGAAGTTGTTGTATGTCTTTTCACTTCCCTTTCACCATCGTTTTTCCCAGAGTCTGATGGATTGTGAAATTAAATCAAAACTGCCCTTTTCCTGAGCCATTTCTTTCATTTGGGAGAAGTACAACCAAAGCAGTATGTTTGTACCAGTAGCATGAACTGCCATTCTTCCCCTCTCCATAGTTCTTGGATTCTTCATGCCCAGTAACCACCTTGTCAAGGGCTTCCCATCCTAGCTCCCTGCACCATGAGCAGGGACATAGGAAAGTGTTGCCAGGGATGACAGCCACGTATAGAAAAGCTTGGGAGCATTAATGTCCTCCTCTCACTGAATCCCACCACATTGATAAAAAATACATTAGATATTACTGGACACGGTTGCAACTGAAAGAAAAAAGATTGCTAGAAAATGTGGCCACTGCTGTGGGGTTCCCAGACTCCAGTGCCTTTATCTCTGTCGTGGTTACGGTGGAGGGGGGAGTTTAGTGCTGTGTGGGTGTGACCAGGCTGTTATTCTGTACCAGGCACGCCATTGCTGGGAGTCATGGTTTTGTTCAGAAAGGGCTATTTTGCCTTGCTCTGGCAAAGTGTTGGCATTAACTCCTGCAGGCTCGGTCCCTCTGCCATCCCACCAGTTCCCCCCCCCGCCCTCGTTGCCTCCGGAGTGCACCTGTGGATCTCTGGTGCTGCAAGGGACAGTGGTGAAAACTCAATCGCTCCTAGTGCTGAAGCAACAGCGCCAGCCAGGAGGCGGCTGGCAGTGGATCGGTGTTCTTCGCTGTCTGGGGCTGGGGGCTGGGAAGCGTTTGCCACGTGAGCTCCCTCACCACATTGCTGTTGTTCCCAACATCACCTTTGTCTGGGGGAACCACACCTGCATGACCTGCACAGAGTGGCCACCATTTTGGTATTGTTTCCAGTGGAGAATACCTTTTTGTGGGTAAAACTCCTCTTTTTTGTATACTTTTGTATTAAAATTGCTATATTAATTAATTTATTACTTATTATTATATAATAATAGTATTTATTATTATTGTTAATATAACTATATTGAGCATGTCTTATTCCATGGCTTGCTGCTCTTAGTAAACTGTTATCTCAACTCATAGTCTCTCCTTTTTGTCCCTCCCTTATGGGAAGGGGCAGGGGAAGGGGAGTGGTTTTATTGTAGTTTAATTTCCTGCTGGTGTTAAAACCAGCAGAGTCTCATTCTACATCAGCAGATTCTTACTGAGCTGAGGACTTTGGGGTTGTGCATCTTGGGAGGTGAGCCAGATAGCTAACCAGACCCTCAAGCGCCCTTTCTACCCACCCATTTACTGGAAAAACATCTTAGAAACAACTGCTAAAAATAGAATTGTTGATTAAAATAAATTAAACTAAAAAGCTTTTAAGTAATAGATCAAACTCTCCAGCTTTATGAGCTAAAGGTAATTAGAAGCTGTCCACTTAATACTCTTGACACAGAATACTGTTGCAGCCATGTATAATTTTATTGCTTATCCACAGAGGTCAGATGCAAGGAACAGACCCTGTGTCTCGTTTAAACACTTCTACTTCAGCCACTGTTCCTATTCCATCTTATCTTGAATAGCTCATGCTGAAATCAATTCATAATATTTTGCTTGTTACACTTAGAGACGTTATCGCCGACAAAATGTGCCTTAATAGAAACTTGGAAAACTCTAGCCAGCCTTCTGTACAATATACATTTGTCCTCAGCTCAGAAAGCAGCTTAGCTGGAGAGGAGCCAGCAAGGCCAGCTCAGAGGAGGCTGCCACAATGGCAGACTGACAGATGCCTACACTTACCTGCCCTGGAGCAGCTCAGCATCTGCGTGTCTCCCGGTCCCCTGTATTTGTCTTACCTTTATAGGCACGTTCTCTTTCTATGTGGCAGTGCGTTCTTGGTCTCACTCTCTCTTTGGCCTTTCTACATTTACATCTATTTACGTATACTGTCCTGTATGCTTCTGCAAAAGCAAGTAGGAGTCTTTTCCTAGTGACTACATGAAGGATTCTGATATAATGTTGGCAGTCCATAAGGCCTAATAGTTAGCTATTTTAAAAACTAATGGTGACTTCCACAGTTGGTTTCTATCCAAATCTTTCTGGTTAATTGGTTAGATAGATGCTGGAATTTGAATTATTATATGTAACTGTTGGTGGGAGAGAAAGAATTAGCACTGCTACCATGCCTGCCGTTTTTCTGGTGTCTAAGAGTGAAGAAGGAATCCTAGTCCTTTCATTTGTTTGTTTCTGAGAGAGCAGAGGCAGCAAGTGCCTGTGCACTTCATAAGACCCATATCCAAGACACCGAGTGAGTTTTCTTGCTCTTTGTCTGGAGAGCCCGTGAGGATGCTCATTGCATTCTTTCACCTGACTCCATGTCAGATGAGTGGGATGCTTGATTTTGCTTGCTAGGGTTGTGGAAGGTTTTCTTAACTAGAGAAGCGATGGATAAATAGATGCTTCCACTGCATCCAGGGTAGAGGATAAATATGTGTGTGATGAGGGGGAAAAAAATAGTTGGATGAAGTAACGTACCAGAACAGTTATGTTTTTAAGGTATCTTGAGTCTGAGAAGACCCAAAATCATTTGAGAACGATTTGAGAAGACCCAGTATCCTTTGCCTGATACTGAAATGCAACTTTTTGGACCAAAAGTTATGTTAGTAGCACCGCGATATGCAATGTTGTTTTAGAGGAAAAGCAAAGACTAACTTCTCCAGTTGAAACTGCAGAGGGAATTTTAGGTATGCAGGATGTAATTACCAGAACTGGAATTTGGCCAGTTTATTGTGATTAATTTAACACCCGTATTCTTGTTAAAATTGCCATGGATTTTTGAAAGATCAAAACTGGTTGGGAATGGGCCTTTGCTTTCTGTTTCACCTACGATAAGTAAACGCAAAATACCAAGAAAGTCAGCTGTGTTATTTGATTTGTATTCCACCAGCCGTTGATGTTGAATTGCCTTATAAACAATTCAGAAAATAATATATTTATATGAATATATTTCAACCAGAATTCTGTTTTGTAAAATCAAAATTTTTTTGTGCTTTTATATTTATATAATATATTTATTTATTTTATGGAAGCAGGGTTGTTGTAAGCATTATATTATGGTGATGCTGCTTCTGTGTAAAGTTTGTGGGTTTGTAGTTACCACTACTCCGTACTAATATGAAATTTAGTTGTAATAACATGTAGGGGTTGTGTTTCTGAACAGCAGTTTGTTTTACATAAGGTATATTTCGGAGTCACCTTATTCTGATGTGTTGTAAAATACTCCCCAAATCCCAGCATTGATACTGCTTTTTTTATGTATAGCTTACTGGTAATATTGATGAAAGTGGGCATTATTTAGGGTTTCTCCACAACTGACATCAGTCAAAATGAGTGCCTTCAGATTAATGCTTTAGAAGCAGAGGACTGATGAAACCTGTTGAAATGGAATTTTCTCCTCCCAGAGCAACTGAATTC